>PVKM010051183.1:0-10528 GCA_004027735.1 Carollia perspicillata
AGTGCTGCAGGGAAGCTCGGTTGCCTCTGTGTACAAGGGGAAATTGCTGATTGGCACCGTGTACCACAAGGCCCTCTGCTGCGCGCTCTGAGGGGTGGGTGTGCGCCCAAGCCAGGGAAGCCGCAAGCCTGTCGTTGCAACTGCTTGCCACCTACAAGAGACCACAGTGATCTCATCTGAACAATGAACACTGGCCCTACATGAGGATATTGTTAGGGACGGAAGTGCTGTTTAACTGAGAAATGTGATGTGTAAAGCTTGCTGAGAGTACAATATCAAATCAGTCTTGGGAGATTTTAAAACCTCATTTACCAGAAAAAAATCCTTCACAATAAAATGGTTCATGTTGTCCCATCAGGTGTCAGGTATTAAATCATGTAACTGTATGTGACCCAAAAGGTGCTTTCCCTGAGACCTGTGTTCCCTGAGCACACATGAGCTTATTGCTGCCTTGATGGATCTTGTTCAGAAGACAGGAGAGCAGGCCCTGGCGGAGTGGCTCAGTTGGAGTGTCATCCCATACACTGAAACAGTGTGGGTCTGAGTCCCAGTGAGGACACATACCCAGATTGCGGGTTCGATTCTGGTTGGGGCATGAATGGGAGACCTCCAATGTTTTGTTTCTCTCCCACATTTAGGTTTCTTCCTCTCCTTCCCCCTCTCTAAAATCAATGAACATATCCTCAGGTGAGGATTAAAAAAATTGGGAAGGAAGGAAGGAAGGAAGGAAGGAAGGAAGGAAGGAAGGAAGGAAGGAAGGAAGGAAGGAAAAATAAAACAGGAGAGCAGGATGGCCTCACCAGTCATCAGAATCCCAGTACCCAGCCAGGGATTCCAGCTCACGCGCCAGAAACCCAGGTGTGCACTAACAACCACCCTCCACTCCAGGCATCTAACCCTAAATGAAGCCATTACACACACTGTGGACTCAGACTTCTGTTACCCCCTCTGGAAATGACTTTCTTTGTAAATATGAACTGGAATACCCAAACTCTCCTCTTACTCTTGATTATTCAGTTCTCCTCTAGCAAATGGCATGTGAGAAAATTAAAATTCTTGGGAGTGTTCTCACACTTGAACATCATCATACGAGTGTCTGTTGTATCAGCACAAATTACACATTTTAGTTCCTTTGACCTGGTCGAAGGAAGAAGTTTGTTCACATCAGTGATTGGACACAGAGCGAAGCCCATCCCTGATCGGGTAAAGCTGAGTGCCCCCCAGGCAACCCTGTGGTTGAGGTGGTGGTTGTTCTCTTTCTATTCTAACGTGCTCTGGAGGCTAAGAACACAATAGAAAGGTAAAAATAGAAACGATACCTTTGGCTATCTTCTGAGGGACATGACTCTGAAAAAAAAAATATGGCTATTATTTTCTTATAAAAGCTGTCTGAAGGTATGGATTCCAGGCTGAATGATTTCTCTGGGATGTTAAGGCAGCCACGTTAGAAACAAAGTTTTTCTAAGGCATTTGCCGTGATGATGGTCTGGCATTTGGAGAAACATGTTTTGCTGATAAACTGAGAAAGGCTAAGAGTTTAAGACCACTGCCTTAAAGTAATCAACAGAAACATTTTGTGTGGATCGAAAAACACTTTCCTCCCAACAGGATAAGGGTTATTTTTAGTCACCATTGGGTGAGCGTGATGTCATGTATTCAGTGATGCTGTTTGCAGACCTTGAGGCCAGATTCTCAGAAATATTGTTTTGAACTGATCAGTAACTGTGGTGCTTAGATCGAAAAAGGCCACATTATTTCCTTTAAAAAGAATAGCTTGATATGATCAATAAAATGACCACAGTCCGTTCTCTCATTTTTCATAAAGTAAGCAAATTCTGCCCTCCACCCCCTAAAAGGGAAAGCTATTCAGTCTGACATAGGTTACCCTCAAGGCCATTGAAGAAGGGACCATCCTTCCCCTTGGTCGGGAACTTTTTAACACACTCCAAGAAAAACCACTTAATTCATTTATTCTGATGTTTCGATCTAAATTTTTTGCATTGCCAGAGGTTCAGTCACAGATATATTATGGGGTGTGTGTGTGTGTGTGTGTGTGTGTGAAAGAGAGAAATTAATACCCCTCATTGGATACATTCAAGTCTTCTCACCTCTTAAAGCTTTGGAAACAAAATTGTTGAAAGGAACCCCATTCTCTGCGATGGCCCGATTCTTAGCTTGCCCCACCAACTGCGCTGTGGGACTGTGGGAGGCCGGCTGCTGGAGGATTTGTCACCGACCTTCTCCTGGCCGACAGGTGTTGGACCCTGTGATGGCGAAGCCATGGCGGAAACAGGAAGACAGGTGAGGGAGCTTCTAGGGAAGCTTTGAACTTTCAACTCCATGCCCAGCTCCATAATTGGGCTTTCAGTGTGATTCTTGCTGCCAATTTATACTTTACCAGGGCTAAAACTTCTCTTCAGTTTCATTCCCGTGGAAAATGTGCACTTTGCTCCGGACGGATAGATGTATGTTGACAGCTGACACGGGTTTACCCGGTCAAGGCTCGTGGGGGGTGCAGGGGCAGAGGGACAAAAATGGCGGCCACAGGCTGCGGGGTTTCTCTTTTTATTGCATTCGTCGTCTAACAACAACAATACTCATTGGTGAGAACTTTATTTACACTGACAAATGGGATTTAATCACACAGGGTTTTAAGTTGGTCAGAAAACAAAGGATATTTTGCTTCGAATGCTTCTGAAAACCAAAGAGTAAGAAATGCCATTTGAAACGGAACAATCTAGAGAAATACATATCAACCAAGCACAGGAGAACAATTCAGACGTGGCACTATTGTCTCTTCCATGCAAAGGGTCAGACGCCGAAGAGCACAAATCATGAGTGTCAGAGAACATGCTGTCCACGTGTAGTGGACTTAAAATTACTTTCAAACAACTTTTTGCCTTTATATAAAGAAAGAATAAAGTAAGTCAACTTCTTACAATGGAACAGAATTCATTCTCTCTCCTTCTTGTTTTTTAGCTGGTTGGCTTGTCAATCATATGCAGCACGCGTACTTGTGGTTTAATTGTAACTCCATTAAAAAAATACAAAAGCAGTAGTGATGACCATAAATAATATTCAGGAAAACATATACATAAATATTTAAGGGATTTCACTAAGCACTAACTAAATCTTATGTTGTTGGGAGGTGTTATCTCGCCAGAGTGCCTCTGAATTCCCACTTTTTAAGGTAATTTAATTATCTTTGGCCAATCGTTCTTTCATACATGAAAGCTTAAATTCTTACCAGAAAACCCGGGTGTGTTAATAAAATAGCTGAGAGAATGAGGAGTGTACACCTTCCAACAACATACTCACACTGACATCCGTTTGGCAATGACCTAACCAGGCCATCGCTTGGCAAAAGGGAGCTAAATGTCACGTGACGACAACGCTGCCGTCAGAAAGCCAGTAGTTAGTGACTTAGGCATCACGGCTACCGAAAATGTCCTAGTAGAGCAGAGCGAATGCACAAGAACACACAGTGCAATTTTTAGCCAAGGAAACTGCAGTCTGCAGTTGCAAATGCCCAAAGCTGCATAAACTTCTGAGTTTCAACTCAGCAATGTGCAATCTTGACGTCAAAGCATTAACCAAACACTTCAGGAAATTTTATCTTACTAAAATACCGAGTTTCTAATAAATCAATTTTACCAAAATATATAGACATGTAGAAGGATAAGTGCATTTAGTAGAAGAAATACATTAAAAAAATCTCTTAAAATCTTATGAGCCATTCAATGTATATACAACACAAAAAGTGGCAATAAGGCTATGATTACTGCTGGGGGTCCTAACTGACGATACCAAGTTCCAAAGACAATATCTATTTTTTTTAAATGCCATGTCATTGCAGTATGTGTGTGTAAGGTGGGAGATATATTCACACATATGTAGTCTGTATATCTACACAAGTGGCATGCACATTACTGAGACGTTACCTCTCGTTCTTTTTTTTTTCTTCCTTGCCTCTTATTCATTCTTGAATCCCTAGCAGTTGAGGGGTTGGGACTGGGGTTGGGCCAAGGACTGGAACTCATCCTGTTTCTTTCCTTGACCACTCTGTACACTTGGAAGCAGGGCACGTGCTGTCCTTGGTATGTGAGCCTTCAAGCAGCAACCATGCCCTCAAGGCACCCACACAGACACCTTGCGCAGGCACGTAAGGATCCTCTGTCCACCATGAGGTGGAACCTGCTGCTCTCATCTTCCAGGGGGAGGCCGATCTGCAGGCTTTGTCTCTGCCCTGTGACTAAGGCTGCGTCTATTCTATACTGCTACTGTAGGTCGCGCCAACACTACCGGTGTGCTCTCTGGTGTTATTTCCTCTCTCCCCCCCCAGTGTTTTGGACCAAGACTAAATTTCCTGAGACTTTAAATAACTAAGACAAATATAACTACAATCTGCCTGCAGAATGTGGCTGCTTTTCAGGAGCGAATTGCAGCAACCACATTCATATTTCTGATAACACGTTTCTCTAGACATTTACTGCCGCCCCATCATCATAGTGAAAACAATTCTAGTCAAAAATATGGACGCTGGATTTCCGGACCTCATCCTTAATGGCTTAGCTTCAGAACAGTGTACAGGTAGGCCCTCGATTAAAGGTAAACTTGAACAATTCGGAAAGCACTCAGGGCCGAGCATTAGTTAAGGGACAGGAACCTTAGTGGCCGCTGTCTACCACAGTGAAATGCCCCTCACCTGCAGCTCTCTTGGAGCAGTATATGGCGTTACTCAAATGAAATTTGGTAATTCTTAAATGTCTCAAGGTAGCAAAGAGGTGGTAACACCTTCAAAGTGTAGATATTTCTTTAGAATTGTTAGGACGTCTCTCTTAAGAGTCTTCTTGAATACTGTTGTTAAACACTGGGTTTTTCTCTTTTGAGGCTTGGTCTATTATAACCTTTAACACTTCTGAATGAGTTAGAATATCCATATAAATGCAAATTTTCATTTATCTTTTAAAATATAATTTTAAAGCACATGCTAATCTGATCACACAAACAACCTAGATGAGAATTCTTTGTCTTCAGCAAAACCCATAAAGGCTAATTAAGGTCAAACAAGCTGTGACTGTTTTTGTAGGCTGGGCCTGGGATATCTTAAGGTTTCCGGCTGGAGACGACTGCAGTGTAGGCAGCAGCAAAGGTTAATTGTGTTTCTCACTCATCCTCCTGCCACTTTGTTCCCAACAATAACAAAGGAGCACCAGGTAGGTGTTCCCATGTCACGCCTCTTAAAAGCTGAGTCTGGCATTAGCACTTGGGGTAAAAATGCTCATGTGATGTTGAGGGTAGGAAATTCATCAACCCTAGCTGAAGAAACATAGCATAGAATAGCTTTATTGTCATAAAACTAGAGGTGGACTTCATCAATCTGTTAGAATGGGCAAAATTAGGTTTCTGCCATAACCTATTACTCTGAAAATAACTTCTGATTCAAACAAAGAAAATAAAAAAGAATGAGAAAACTATGACGTAAACTGTGAATTACTTTATGGGAGATAGTCTTAAATATTAAGTAATTCTGTTAAAAAGCTAAAGCCCTTCAATGGAAAACCCCCACCTGGACGTTGAGCTGACACAATGCTCTTGGTCCACAGCTTAGCCTCACCACACATTACCTGCCCCCCCCCCCAAAGCATCACCTGTACCCCAAAACACTCCTGGCTATTGTCAGTCATACAGAACTGTCATTTAGGGAACATATAGTTCACAGTGACAAGATATTCCTTTTTCTGTTCACTTTGATAAAGAAAAAACGGCAAAGTCTTTAAGGTTCATGAAGCAACAGTTCTGTGTTAGGTTGTACGGGCACCGAAACGCACTAGCTTTGAAGCAGGAATTGTGTACGACACTGGGACTGCAATGAGGCGTCATGCACTGGTGTGGATAAAGAAATAGTAGGAAAACAAAATGCTCGCAAGTTCTGAGGTCCTTCCCTCTGTTTTCATGCCCTTTTATCGATCAGTTTACATTTTATCCTTTGTTGGACAAGCTAATTAAGTGCCTCTTATAATTTCAGCAGTTTTGAATAGTAATGTTAAAAATAACAAATTAAGGTGAAAACTACTATAATTTAACTTAAAAAATCAAAATAGTTACAACACAAACTAAGTGATTTGAAGAAGAAGAACTTGATTAATAATATTGTCAGTTGGTCATTAATTTAAAACATTGGAAGTGTACAAATAAACTGAGAACAAAGAACAATATTCTAAGACATTTAAGAAAATACAATATAATAGATCATAAATTATGGTCAGAGACTGAGACTTACAGACATTTCCAGTATATACATCCATTTTCAAATATTACCAAAGTGTAAACATAACTTAAGATAATCATCCTTCTATTTCCATTTTTAAAATGAATACAGTGAAACTTCCAGTGTGATCCAGGTCACTTTTTTCAAAGACAAGTAAAAATGGCAAAAATTGATAATAGCAAGCACTAGTAGTACCAGATTTTGACTAATTTAGTCTTTTAGTATTAGAAAAGGTTTGCTGGGTTTTGCAGTTCATAATAGTGGTTCCTCGTTTCTGATGGTCTTAATAAATAGCAAAGCACCACACGTCTCGAAATATTAACAGACTATCCAGTACGGCAGTCTCACTATCACACCCCAAAATGAAGACAGGCAGAAAAAACACACGCGGTGACTGCTCGCTGTAAACCACAGTGTAACTTTTGGCCAGTGTCACTGAGGAAGGGATGGATGACCTGCATCTAGAGACAAAAGCACTGAAGTTGAACAGATGACACCTTTGGGAAAGAACAGAATTACAATTTTCTAGTTTAGACAATTCCAGATTTCGAATATTCGGGCAAGCAAAACATAAAATCACAATGTGCAAACATGAGATGGCGCTCTGTGGGGGGGAGCCCTTCCTCATCTGTTACCTGTGACCCCCAAAGGCCCCTCCCCAAGCTCCGCGTATGTAACATTTCCAGGGGAAGGTATGAATGGAGACTCTCCACGTAGTAAAGGAAGTGACATACTTGTCCAAGAATTTGTCTGCCCTCAACTCTCATTTCGGAACTCGTCCCTTGGAAAGTGGATGACCTCATTTTCAGAGCCAATGCAGCAAAGAGAACCAGATACACAAACATAAAAGGCAAAACAACAACAAAAACAAAAATAAGATCCATAATTTGAAATTTCTCAAGACGAGGTCTTTTTTCCTCCTTCTGCTCTAGTCTCCGGCACTTGAATTAGGGGCTGGCTTTAAAGTAGGCCGCACTGCCTTTACTGCTGGACTGTATGCTGTGTACTGCCTTAAACGCACTTTCACAGTGAAGTGAAAATCTCTGAAGGATGGAAGAGAACGGCTCCGAAGAACCACTGGAAGCATCGCTAACTGTAACTGACAGCTCTCCTTTACAGGAACATTCTGTGCGCTCCGTGAAATTGCCTCTCTGGTCGAATGTTACTCACATCTAAATTTCCTCAAACTGGTACTTCTGTTTCTCTAAAAAGTACATTTGCTAAAACATTAACCGAGTCCACTTGGGAAATCTTTTGAGGAGAAAATGTGTGACGAGCTCCTGACGGTGTCACAGTCAGGCTGAAGGCTAGCCAGGGCGTTCCCCAGGAGAGGAAGCCTGAAAATGCTGGTTTCCTTAAAAATCAATTTCCTGTTCAACTTGTTGGGGAAAAGGAACGGTGTTGCGTGTGCCAGGGCCGCTCAGATCCTGAAGCGCAGCAGCTGCGGAGCAAACCACAGATCCCGATATCCCACGGCTGCCTTAAGGTCTGAGTTTTCCTTTGTTCAACTGAGTCTACAGGATAAAGGCTACCCTCAGCATCCCAAGGTAATAACACCCACATCCACAGTCTTAAGGCTTCTGCTTCTTTCTGGGGTTCGCAAATAACTGTAATTCTTTCTCCCTTTCCGATGCCCAGCAAGCGGGACAGTTTGCTTGCCTTTCGCCACAGTAGGTAATCATGTGGCAGAACACCCAGGTTTCCGCGGTGGGGTGGTCTCGCTGTCCAGACACGGACATGGGGGAGACTTCCCCACACACTGAAGTGGATCCTGCAGCCCCGATCTCGTGACAGAGCAGTGCTCTCAGCCACACAGCTAGATACCAACGCGCAGGGTCAGGACCCCGTCCCGAAAACTCATGGCACTCGGCAACGACCCATGCTCTTGCTGGGCACTGTCATGCTGGCTTTTCCCTCAAGTGACGCACCCACCCACCCGACACAGCAGAAGATATTGGCATGTCAGAGAAGAGGGAAACATACCTAATCTGCATCTTTCACCAACAAACTCCTTGGTTTGTTAATGAACGAAAGGTTGCTTGGGGTTATTTCAGTAGGTTAAAATTAAGGGTATTCCATTATCACAGACAATGCAGTTACTCCACACAAGGTTCCCCGCCCTGCCTACACAGCACATTACCCCCGTCATCAGTTTCTTCTTCATTCCTCCGGAGGAGAGCAGGGCGGGAGGAGGGCAGACTCTCTCGGAGCGCCCCCGCCTCCTGAGGGTGTGGGTCACTGCTCACCAGCGCCCTCTGCTGCCGCTGTCATCTTCTCTGTCTTTCTGTATTTCCTCTGCATTTGCTCTTGTTCCTTCCTCCTCAGCTTTTCTCTTTGTTTTTCCATTTTCTCTTGAGCTTTCCGAGCCTTCTCCAGAGACACTTTCATTTCCTTGAGTTTTTTTTTGACCACTGCCCGGTCCTGGGATGATGTCATTCCAAGAGCCTAAGAAGGAAGTATAAACAAACTACATTGGAAAACCAATGACCCCTCTGTTCACGATGAGGTCACTATCACGCTATGTTCAAACTCAAAAACAACTTTAAACATAATTGAAGAGGTAAAAACTGAGCAAGAGCTGATTACACTTGCCGAACATCCACACACTGGGAGACTAAGCTTTCTTTGTTCTTCCGTCCTTTGGAGTCCCTGGCACGGTACTCCCTAAACCTTACTAAGTAAATGCTTTCCACGCAGGCAATTAATGGGCAAATGAACAAACAGAAGGGCACGATTCCGCTTCTGCACGCTTTAGGCTGTCAGCAATCACAGGTAAAGGCACGAGTGAACCTCGCTGCCACACAGGGCTCTGAGAAGGGCAGGAAGGATCGACAGGGCTTCCCTCCTGCCAATGTGTCCAATTACAGTGGGGACCGAAGTGTCTGCAGGACCACAGTGCTCATGTCAGTGTGGCTGGCCACCCTCTCCCTGTCACACCTATATAGGGAGCCTGATTCTCTCGAGGAGGTTGCTCCATGAGCTTGGAATTCTGAATTAGGAGAGCCAGATGCGTCCTTTAAATGTTCATAACCTTCAGAATCAACAGCGGGATGCATCCGTCTCCCCAACGGGGACAGCCTTGTCAATGGGGCCTTCATATTCACAGGATATTGATTGATCTCTAACCTTTTCAAGACTGTCAAGAGATACTCATCTGCCCGTCTGCCCAGCCCAGCGGGAGGCTGAGGGTGGGGGTGGAGAGCTGGCTGTAAGCTCCTTTTGCCCTTTTTCCATAGGGACGGGAGCCGCCTCCTCAGGCTCTGCAAAAAGACCGACCGGACGGGTGAAAATGACCGTGCGATGGAGGGGGAGGGAAGATACACCTACGAGTATTTGGGGAAGAAAGTTCTGGGGAACACGTCACCTTGGTTTCAGAGTGGTGTGCCGGGACGAGTAGGGGGTGGAGGAGAAATGAATAAAGAAGAGTAGACTCATGGATTTGGGTTTTAACTCTTACATGATGGAAGGGTCCACACTGGCCATCATGAAAACTCCTACTACATGGAAGTAAGTGGAGTTAATCCATGGACCATGTGTTCCTGGGCAGGAAGAATGGAGTGAGTCCCTAGCTCTCCTACTCAGCATCCTACTCTTCAGAACCCCTGATGACTCTCCAAAACTTCATTTACTACTCAGAAATGATTCACGGTCCTTTCTGCTGACCATCGATGATAATTACCTCCCCCATACGCAGAATGCTCGTATCTAATGAAAACACTTTAGGTGCTCTGAGTAATACAAATTGCACTTGGTAACCTAACACAGATACACAATTCTTTACCTTCAGTTTATTTCCATCCAACTGCAGAAGTTGCTCTCCAGTGATGTTTTGGGCACTGAATTCAGATACATACTGCTCCAGATTTAGGCTCATTAGCCAATGGGAAACCTGCTGCACACTCCACTCCTGCACGGCCCGATTCTGGCACTGACTGTGTTTGGGAGACTGTCCGTCATCAAGGATCTGAGGTAGGAATGTTACGCAGTGTTGTTAAAGGACCGAATGCGCCGGCTCAGCACAGCACGCTATGCTCTCAGAAGGAACTTCTCGCCTCCCGGAGCCATATTGACTTTTCCCCCATAAACCGATAAGCTAATGGTTCCAGCTGTGTATGTAACGCACATACATAGTTACTAGTACCTACATGGTTTTAGATGATTGAAAATTTAAAAATGCCCCCAAATAAAGCAGCATTTTTAATGGGGGAAGGTTAATATTAACAAATACACTCTAATGTTGCGAGCTTCTACATTAAA
>PVKM010051184.1:0-10531 GCA_004027735.1 Carollia perspicillata
TCTCTACTCCAGGATCTTGCATCATTAAATCCTTGCTGTCTTGGTTTCTGTTTTTGTTTGTGTACTTGTTTAATTGCTCCTTGCCAGCTGAAGGGGTACCTGACTCCACCTTCTGTCAAACAGAAACAAATCTGTGTACTTCCAAACACAGATACTAAATTTGAGAGGCGGCAGAAAATCCATACAAAGCTATCTGTCTTGAATGCATGAGAAATTTGGAGGTACACATGAACATTTTAAATTTGAGATTTAATAATCTGACTTTACTAGGATAAACCATTTGAATAATTTACATGTAAAAGTAAAATGTGCTCTTTGTGTATTTATATTACATACAACCTAAGTATGTAATTTATTTCGTGGCTATGTAACAGGGTGCAGCCAAGAGGGGGGCCCCAAATAGGGATTTGGAATTGGGTCCAGAACTCAAGGTGTCCAGGAAAAATATTAGGATGTCCTCCTCCCTCCCCCCACAGGTGTGAGTTGAGGGAAGAGGCACATGGAGCAGGGCTATTGAGAGGTGTTTTGAACAGCAACCGCTTTGCAGCTAACCTCGGGCTTGATCATTTAACATATCTATAACCTTTAACTGGTTGCATAGATTTGTCAAATAGCTGTGGCCCTGCTTTGAGCCAGGGGGATGGAAGTGACTTCTACCCAAGACCTAACTGGGAGGCAACTTCCCCTCATTATAGCACCTGCATGAGAGCTTTGGAGATGATTGGCTCCATACAATGGGGCCACACCTGCCCAGACTCATTATGGCAGTCCAGTAAAGCTGGAAGGATATGGGAGTGCTGGCAAGTGTAGCTGGTTGTGGGAGGAGTCAGAAATGGAGCTGTAGAGAAGTATTGGCTGGGGATTTAAACTCAGACTCAGCAGCCATTGAGGGGAGAACCACATGGCTTGATCCTGGCTAACAACACAGCTGATGGTGTTGGGGACCTGAATCTACTTCTTTTCCTGAGATACGATACCCCAGATTAGGGCAGGGGAAGAAGGAAGGATTGTGTGCATTTGCGGGTATCCTAAGGGACTTTAATATTTTAATAAAGATGTTAGGTCACTACTTTAAGTTTGTGTAGCTTTAAATAAACATTTCCTTTCCTTTTAACAAATCTCTGGCATTGAGAGATGTCTTTCCTCTGGTGGTAGACAATGCAAACCTAGTGGGGGGTCCTTTCGGTAATAGTATATCATTATCCCCCCCTTGGCCCTGTGTTCTATAACAGTTATAAATATATTGAACTAGCAATCTATCTCAAAACATCTTAATAAAAGATACACAAATTTTTTCTTCTATTTTGATTAATTATAATTGAAGTAGTTCACCTTTAGTCACTGCAAGACAGAGATGAATACTCATTAATTTTAATACACATAAATTAATTGATGAATAAGTGAATATAGCATCTATTTATGTATGCTTCTATTACTTTTATTGCATAACTTTTATTTTCTTAGTCTTTTGTTTTAATGTTTTAGACTTGCCTTTGTGGACAAGCATGCTACTGTTATCAGTTTCAGTAATTTCATCCCAATTCATATTTTAGCAACACAATTATATTCTACTTATATGAACACAGTTAATGTTTGCTATAAAAGAAAAAAACTTTAAAAATTAAATGAATTTTTCTTTTCAGTTATCAATGTTTTCTTTTGTTCACAGGTATTTATCATCCTTGTTCTTCTTTTTACCTTAACTTAATAAAGAATTTTATTTTCTCTTTTAAATATATATATTTTTTCATCTTAGCTTTCCCAATCACTGCATGGTTACTTCCTGGAAAGACTTATTACTGCTAATTTAGACACTGGCTCTGACCTTTTTAAATGGCAATTCAGTTTCTTCTGAATACAGCTCAGTTTTAATTCATTAATGACTCCAAGGCTTTAGTTACAACTCTAAGCATCTACATCCCTCTCTGACAATTTCTCTTTAAGTAGACTGTTGTAGATAATATGCATAACACCCTTGAAAGATGCAAGTGTTTCCTATATTCTAATATTATATTTTTCTCAGAAGTGACTGATTTTTTAACAGTAAGCCACTCCACAAGCAACATTAATAACAGAGACATAATTTTTGCCTCTAAGGAAGATAAATCTTAACATCTTTTTTTAAAACTACAATCGTAGTCCTGGCTGGTATGGCTCACTGGATTGAGCGCTGGCCTGAAAACCAAAGGGTCACTGGTTCAACTCCCCAGTCAGGGCACATGCCTGGGTTGTAGGCCAGGTCACACAGGAGGCAACCACACGTTGATGTTTCTCTCCCTCTCTTTCTCCCTCACTTCCCTTCTGTTTAAAAAAAATACAATCTTTAAAAAAATAAATAAAACTGAAATCACAGCTTTTATAGATATAAGTATAATGCATTTATTAAAACTTTATTGGCATCATCAAACAGATTCTGATTTGATTATTATAACTAATGAACTGTAGGTACAGTAATGTTTATATCCACTCATATTTTCATTTCTCCATGCTATTTTGTCATTAAAAATTGTCCATTGACAAAATTTAATTAAAAAAAAGAAAATATAAGTGAAAAATAAAATGCAAAATCACAACCTAACAATCATGATAATAGTTCTCAAATTCTACGCAATTGAGAGCATACTTCATCAGAAACTTCAATTTAAGTAAAATGGGAATTGGGTTTTACAAAAGTCCTGATTTTACAAAATCTCGTAACCTTATCTTTTTTACGCTAAAAAAATCCGAAGAGGAGAAAAAGCAAACTATTGAGACCCTTTTGAATTTTTTCTAATTTTAAATAAAAGAACATAAAATATTCAGTACTCTGGTTCTAGTAAGGCGGAATTGCAAGTGGCCTCACAAATGACTGCGCTGGGCAAATGCCTGGCTTCACTGCACTTGAAATGCTGCCTTCGAGAATAAATTTGTAAATGATCAAGTTTCAGTTTAGATTACATGTGGGCTTATGTAACTGGATGGTTTCTTCATCTTCTGAGGGCCTGAATCATTCATAAACTCAGCAGGGTTAACTCAAAACAACCCAAAATATCACAACTATAAAATATTGGTTTCTTTAGGAAAACATCCATTGAAATATTAAGATGATAATTATAAGCTACAAAAAAAACAAAAAAACAAAAACACCTATCTTGAGAACTAATTGACTACCAAGCTTTAGTTAAAGGACTAATTAAAGGACACAGAGACAGACTGAACAAAGCAATGATTATTTATGAGGACCAATTAACAAACAAACAAAAAGAATGAACAAAGCGACGATATTTATTTTGAGCAACTGGCACAAGATAATTTGCTCTGTTTCTTTAATATAAAGATAAATAAGAAGTACTTGTCCTAAAGTTTAATGTCTGTTGGAAGTATAATATCAGAAGAAACATCATAGAAATGGTGTGTAAAAAACAATGTGATAAGTGATGAAATGTAGGTAAGAACAGAGAAATCAAGAGGATGCTTGTGCACTCACCCCACAAGATTTGGAACATAGAGAATGATATGAGACAGCTTCGTCAGACTTAATTTTTTCAATTTAATGTTCAGATGAGAATATTAAATATATAGGAAGGTCATCATAGTGTGTTTCATGTTAATTTATATGTACAGGGCTGTTACAACTTGGCATTCAGAAGCTGCTACTCAGTCTCTGCCCACACATCTGTCTTAAAAGTCTTTGCCGTGCTTGTAATGTTTCTCATACTTTCAATTGCTTAATCAATATTCACTTAACTGCAAGCTTCAAAAGGTATGTGACCATTGCCTGCATTGTACCTATCATGCCTACCAGAGTGCCCGCCAGAGTGAATACATTTGAATGAATGAAGAAATGTAGTAACTGACTCGGACCCCTGCCAGTGCTGATGTACCCAGACTTGAACGGCCATCCTCGATTTAGGACTAAAGCTAGATGGTAGAAACTGAATCCTAAAAAGTGTTTCCTTGACATTGTTACCTGGAGCTTTCAGCTCTTCAGGTCCTCTAATTATTTACTTTCTTACAATTAATTTTGAGGTGTAATTTCAGTGCAATAGAATGTGCACATATAAAGTGTACAGTTTGCCCAATTTTAACTAATGCACACATGTGTGAAAACACCATCTCAACTTAATTATATTTTATTTTCTTACACAGAAAGCTTCATTGTACCTTTGAAAGTCAAATCCCCATCAAACCCCTTCATCAGGCAAAGACTGATCTGATTTCTACCATCGCAGATAACTCTGGCTCCTCATAGGACTTTGTATGAATAAAGTTATAAAATATGTACCCCTTTGAGTCCACCTCCTTTTGTTCAATGCTTTTGAGATTCATTGTTTTTTCAAAATTTTTTCAATAGTAGTCCATTGTATAAACATATCATAATTTAAAAAAGTATTCCTTTTCTTATTGGATTGTTTCCAGGCTTTGACTATTTTGAATACATTTTTTAGTTACCGTATTCTTGTTTAAATCCCTTGGAATTCTAACTACAAAATGATCAAATCTGTGTTGTCATTGATTTCCCTGAATCTCTGAAAAAAATTTTGTATGTTTCTGTATGCATAGGGAGAAAGGAAAAATAGTTCATAATTTTCATTCTCAAAGAGAGTTGGCCCAAAATAGATGCAAGTTGTTGACCCTGTTTGCTTCTTTTGTTATAAGACATATCACACACTGGTTGGTGCCCTGTCTGCATACTTGTGCAGTTTTCAATTCCTGCCCCAACTTCACTTCTCCCCACGTAAGTTCTTCAGTCTGAACCAGAGTCTCTCCCTTAACACCAATATGTTATGAAAGGCAAAGAGGGAACAGATTAGAAAAAGAAAGGGAGAAAATAAAAATTGATTGCCATATCCATTGTTGCTTCACTTCTGACATTTCTTTGAAATTATTAAACTTATTGTTTGCAAAACACACCTGAAGTCTGAGATAGATTTTTCAGTGAGCGACAGAGCACAACGTGTTTCTTAACCTTAAGAGATTTATATTTTAGCAATACGGCTATTATTCAACAACCAAAGCACAGCTGTTATTTATCTGCTGTTAGAAAAGTACATTTAGAAAAATAAATCAGGGTATAAAAGGTTGGAGAGGGTGATCTGGGCCTGGCGCTGACTTAATACTCTGAGGCTGTTTATTGATAATAAGACCTGGGCCGTGCAATTGTACTTGAACGAAGACCCAACACCCTTTCTGCTTTCAGTGATTCCTTTGTGTTTACAGGAAAATTATTTTACATATGGCTGCAGATATTGGTAAAAAAATATTAAACACTTCTCAAGTTCCTAAAATTTAATGATTGATACATTTTTTAACGCAGGATTTTGTATCCTTAGGCGATTTGGGCCAAGTGCCTTATATATAGATGATCTGGGACATTGCCGGCTCCGGCTTCGTGGTCAAATCTCTCAAGACCATGGCGTGCTAGCCCATCGCCCCTGCACCTGAAGCCACTATAGGGAGTGAGCACCAGTGAGGAAGAGGTGGGAAGCAGCTGATTGAGAGTGGAAGAGTGAATGCTGAAGTGCATGCCTATTCTTACCACAATCAGTAATGAGAGGGAAGCCATTCTTTTTATTTTATTTTATTTTACTTTTTATTGAGGTAGAATTAGTACATAACATTATGTAAGTTTCAGGTATATGTCATCTGTATACACTGAAAACTGAAAAAAAAAATCCTTGCTTTTTTAAATTTTATTTTTCTTTAACAATGGGAAAGAAATACACCTTGAAGCATCAATTGCTGTTTAAGATAAATGTTTGAGAACGACGGAAGATTTTAGAAAACTTAACATTTTCCTTTAGATTTTATTCTGTAGCTCTATTTGTTTTGGGAGAAATAAACTGTGCAAAGGGGAGTGATACAAACCTATTAGAACCAGAACCTTTACAGATTTACTGAGATGCCAGGAGCTGTGCCTTTGTTCAATGACACCTGAGTATCAGTTGACGTAAGGACTTAGCAGGTGGATCAGACAGATGGTAGTCAGAATTCCCAGGCTTACCACTAACATTCATCGCTTCATCAAAACCAAGATAAAGCAAAAAATATTTAAAAGAGAAGGCTAAGCATAAATCAACTCCTATTATGGAGAACAGCGAGCTAAATTTTGCATTCCACGATGATTTTCTGGGGGAAATTAAAGCATTAACCAAATACATTGATAAATATTTCTATCAATTTGCTCAGACAAAAATGATTTTTTAACCACAAACTATAGCATAATTATTCAAAATAAACAGTAATTAACTGAACTAAATCAAGCAACACAAGGGTTGCAAATTTCCCCCTGGTTTACCAGCTGTGCGTTTTACTGCCTGCACTGTGAATTTACGCTCGAGCTTTGAGATCTCAAGAGGTGGTAGAAAATTGAAGCACATTTTAGAATCATATTAAGTAAGGTCAAAATTACTAATTTGTTCAGTTTAACTCACCTGACAATGGGAGGTTTATTTAGTTTAAAAAAATCTTTATGAAGCAAGTTAACAAGCCTTTGTTGGGTACTTACTATGTGCCAGAAACTATGTGTAAAACATGAGGATGTAGACTTATAGAAGACAATTAAAGTCTAAATAGAATAAGATAGAAGCATGATGAAAAAATATCAATGGATTATTTAACTGCTGGTTACTGACTTAGTAAATCAAAGAAACGAGCAGAATTCTTTTTCAGAGCTACATTACAAATAGGTTTGGGAATCAGAAACTGCATGAATTACCTCAGAATCATAACCCTTCCTGTGCAATGAGATTTATTCCAGAGTCTCATGATGCTCGAAAAGTTTTCTTTAATTTGTTTCTCCTTGTTATTAGAAACAGGTCTCCACAAAGCACACTGCAAGAGTGCTCGTTACTGTTAACAGCTGGAATTATAACAGATAATTAGCATGGAACATTATGGCCTGTGCTACATCCTTAAATCCCTATTTGTAACAATCGTATATGTTACAATTCTGCTGAAAGTGGGAAGATGACATCATTAGAGGAAACAATCATTTCATGTAACAGTTCTTAAATACTAATCTAACTTCATCTTGTCCAATTCTTTTACTGCATCTAATTGATATGTTGGTATGATTTGTATCTTTCATTCTGTTAATTTGGTGTAACACATCAATTATAAAACAGAAAACGACAAGTGCAGAACAAAGAAAAACATAAACTCCTAAACACACGACGGTATGGTGGTTACCAAAGGGAAAGGACGGTGGGGGTGAAGGAGTTGAGGGAATAAGGGGTCAAACAAATCGAGACAGATTTGACTTTGGGTGGTACACACACAATGCAATATACAGATGATGTATTGTAAAATTGTACAGCTGAAACATATATAAATATCTTGAGGCAGGATAGGGAGAAGCTAGGGAAATTCCTTAGCAAGTGGAATGAGGGAAACTGAGACAAAACATTTAAACAAGGCCAAACAGTTTGAGCACACCAAAGACACTTAGGAACATAGAGTTTATACTTTACAGACCATCCCTAAGCAGACTGACCTCTGTCCTGGTCCCCCAACAGTGATGGTCTTTAAAAATGAAACCGACCAGAAAATAATCCTGACCCTCTCTCTATCCACACATGTTGAAGAGTCAACATATTGAAGAACACATCGGGAAAGCTAATGAATATTGTATTAAGACCCTCCCCTGAGACCACCACTAAAATTTCTCACAGACGAAAACAAACACACAAACAAAAATCCCCTAAATACAAACACCAGTGTTGGGCTTGCTCTAGAGCATGCCCGTGCCTCTCTTCAGGCATAACTTTTACTTCCTCCTAAATTCTAGGGGTCGCCATGAGGCTTGCAACTCAGGGAGTAGTGGGTAGTGGCAGTTCATCCTGGGCCTACCCTCCGATCTGGTTTATAAAGACCCCCTTTTCTCAGACTTCCCAGTGAGCTTACAGAAGCCCCACCTTGGCCCACTTCTTCCCTATAACATTTCTAGGGAAACAAAGCAGAGCCCTGCCTAGGCTCCCCTGTTGCTGCTTCTGCCCTAAGTCCTTCCTTTGTTTCACCACGCCCAGCTTTAATAGACGTACAAATGGATGACAGTGTCCAGAGGGGCGAGGGGAGGGAATTTCAGGGAAAAAGGGAGGGGATTATAGGAACAAGTATAAAGGACACATGGACAAAACTAAGGGGGGAGGAAATGGGAGGGAGGTGGGGAGCACTGGCGGGGTGGACTGGGACGGGAGTAAACGACAGAAAACTGTACTTGAATAACAACTAAAATAAAATTTTTTAAAAAATAAATGTAGTCTCAGAATCACCTGGACCTGTGTTGTGAAATCTTTCCTGCACAAAGTCAAGAACCCACACACTACAGGCGGGATTCCCATCTATTAACAACATTAGCCAATGTCAGCCCAACAAATGTAATAAAAGCATACTAATCTATGTGTCCACTTACCTAAACATGCTCTCCCTTGCTCAGATTCACATCTACCAACAGCATAGATTTTAGTGTTTAATGTATAAAACAATGAGCACTTTCTAGGCATTCACCTGAGTAATGAATATAAGAATTAAGAAAACTAGGTCTCTGCTCTCATGGTTCTCACATTCCAGTTCTGTTAAGATTCAGCTTGTCATCTGTCTCAGCTGGATAACGCATCCGTGGCAGGATCATCCAAACAGTGACTGCGTGAGTATTCAGCATCTCTGTACAAAGCACTATCATCAGACCTGGGAAAACAGGCCCAAGCATTTTCACCTTATACTTAAGAGAGAAAAGGCAACATGTAAAAAGTATCCTCTATTCAGTGTTTATCTTATGTCATACATAGCATTAATAACATTTAATTTTCAAAAGATGTTGTAATTAGCATTTTTCCTATTCTCATATTATACTGATTTAAATTTACTTTCTGTATAATTGGTAGAGGGTTAGGGCTATGAAAGGCGAGGGACTTGTCTAATGTTACACAGCCACAAAGCGGGTGTCCAGGCACATGAGGCCTGTTTGGGGGAGCTTGTGAGGAATGAAGGATCAGCTGCCATTCGGATCACCTGCTACCCAGGCTGTGGTCCAATCTGGGCAGGTCATTCCCATGAAATTCCTTCTTACAGGATGGAAAAAAGAAGAGGCAGTGCTAGGGCACGGATCAGGGAGACTGATTGCTGCACACAAAAAAATTTAGCAGGCTGTAGACAACACAGCTCTTGTGGCAAAATACCAAAAACGATGGGACTTTCCAAGAGCTGTGGAATCCAGAACTGCCATTAGAGCCAGTGGGACCCACCCTCTTCTCTCATTACCTCCTCCATAACCACTGCTGTCCTCAGGTGGCAGGTGCAACCAGGGGAGCAAAATTGCTTAAAACCAGAAGGGGGTACAGAAGAAATAGGAAGAAGTACAACTGCCACCCCAAGGAGTCTAAGAAGGAAGACTCTAGAAACACTGATGAGCCTGCACAATGACCAGCACAGATACACCAATGATCTAGAACATTTAGACCATCTCATACACATTGATAACACTACCCAGCTAACTTTATGGGGAAGCGGTTAGCAGGTTTAAGTACTCTGTTAACTTCAAAGGCTATTTTTAATGTAAATAAAAATGTGTTGATTTGTTTTCCTAGGGATCAGTCAGGTGCATGTGCAGACACCCAAATATCATATGAAAACCAAACTAATTTTAAATTAATTTTTTGAAATATAAATCTAACTTCATTTTGTCCAGATGGCTTTTGCATGTTGTTTCTTTTATTCTCTTTTTAAATTTTCATCTTTTTCAAGTGACAATTGGCAAATAAAATTGTAATATTTAAATTATACATCATGGTGATGTGATTGACATACATACATATATATATATATATATATATATATATATATATATATATATAGAAAGGATTCCCCAAGTCTAGTCAATGAACACATTCCTTATCTCATCTATTTATTTCTCTTTTTGTGAGAACAATTAAATTCTACTTAATACATTTCAATTATATAATATAGTGTTATTAACTATAGTCACCATGATTTACATTATATCCTCAGACCTTCTTCAACTGAGAGCTGAAAGTTTGTATATTTTTACCAATCTCCTCCTATTTCCCCTATCCTCCAGCCCTTGGAACCACTTTCAACTCTCTATTCTTATGAGTTTGACTTTTTAAAAATTCTATGCAAGTGACACATGAAGCATTTGTCTTCTCTCTCTGGCTTATTTCACTATATATTCATTTTAACTCTTGTCATTGATATTTTGTTAATTATGATTTATGAAAACTTATGTTTCTATTTATTTATTTAATATTGTTTTAAGTAATATGAAAATGTGTTTTAAAAATAGCATAACCATGTATCAACATTAAACCAAATATAAGGCATAAAGCATAAATGAGATTTGTATATGCTTTGTATTTACAAACTCAGTGCATGTCAGAGTTTTACATTCAACAGAATATACTGTTTTTTTTCAAATTTTTCTTTAGTTATGTTAAACAGTATGTCGTTCACTGAGGTTTTGACCATTGAGCTTTTCAAATGATATGAGTAAAAATAATGTTATTTTTTATTTTATTTGCAGTGGCATAAGTAT
>PVKM010051185.1:0-10523 GCA_004027735.1 Carollia perspicillata
CTGGTGTGCATACAGAGACAGTGTGTGAAAACTCACTAGGCATGCGGCAGGGGTAAGGCCTGAAAGTGCTGTTATCACCCTGCCCACATCCCATTGGCCAGAACTCACTGCGTGGCTCCCAGTTCCGAGGGAGGCTGGGACGTACAGTCTTCCAGCGTTACTCTCTGTCTCCCTTGTCGAGGGCCATCTCAGGACGCCGAGTAACTCAGCTTGTCAGTGGAGCCAGGACGCTAAACTAAGCATTGAACTTTCACGGCCTTCTATTTCTCCCGTTCCCTGCTCCGCACCAGCTCCTCCTCCCCCGCCCCGGTTCCATACACATTTACGTTGTGTTAATCCGCTCAGCAGTCAGTTACCCTGCTTCTGTAAAGGTCAGTTTGTATTTTTTCCATAGTATCTTCGTGAGGAAAGAAGAAACTCCCAGCTTCTCTGACATTTGGCAGACCACAGAAGCTGTTACTACCGCGGAGAAGTGTTCACTTGCATAATAATGCATCAGGGATTGATCATTTACTTATCCTGAAAGCTGATGGACTTTATAGGAAGAAGTGCTCTGTAATGCAGACGTGACTGTGAAGAATAAATCAAATTTCACTATGTACTTAAGGGAAAAGAATTATTCAAACGCTGCGTCTGCAGCTTCGGGTCGATTTACTGAGCCTGCAATCCTGGCAATGGCCACCAGGAGGAGTGCTCGGCCCATCCCTGTACAGTCAGCTATTTTTAGAGGCTGCTTCTAGCCTCAAGGAAGAGGCCAAAGATATAAAAGACTATGATATATATATTTTTTCAAACCGGACCAACTTATAAATTATTTGTGAGTCCAATAAAAGGCAATTATCAACATTTCCTACTATTTCAAGAGTAATATATTGTGTGTTAGAAAAAGATTCAATTTATTTCATGACTATGATTCAGACAATGGAAACTGGGAGCAACCACAACCAAAGAAGAAAGATTGTGATCCTGTGTAAATCTCTGTCTTTAAAACTCAAATCAGAGGATGCGGATTCTGGCCCCAGTAGGCATGCAAGATTTGCCCCGAGGCAGTGGAATTTGATGAGCTCGGGAAGGGGGATGTGTGCGTGTGTGTCTCCGCACAACCATAGTGAATATGACCCCTTATGTCTCTTATGTCTCCCAGCCCACGGAGGGGAACAGGAGTATTTTGCCCACGCTATTGAACAATGAGCATTATAGAAGTCTCTGAGGAAGTATAGTTTTATCACTGCCAGCTCTAAAGACATACAATATCAGGGAGCTCGGTAGATCCTGGGTTTTCACAACCAGGTTGTTGTGTTAAAAAGAGCCCTTCTGCCTGCCCCAACCAGCCAGCACTCCTTTGCTAAGCAGCAGCCTGGGACTGTGGGGCAGGCGTGGTCTTTGAAAGGCTCCAGAGAGGCAGGGCTTGAACCTTGCCTCCGTGAGACAGTAAAAGTGAGACCTCAAACAGCTTACTTAACCTCTCTGATTAAGCAAGTTTCTACAATTTCTACAGAATGAACGGAAAGACGATATGCAGTGAATACCTAGCCCATCAGCGGTGGTCAGTAAATATTAACTTTCTTTGAAAAGTTCTCTTGTTTCCTTCAAGATAGCAACACGTAAATTTGAACTGAGTCTGATTTTGCATTTTCACAAATTCTGAGCCCCGGGGCCTGGATTTCTGAGGATGTACTTTGAAGCCCTGGCAGAATGGAGGAGTGGGTGGTGTGGGTCCCCTGGTGTGGGAGTTCTCTCCTGCATCCCTTAGCTCTGAAACAGGCAGGCTGAGAGGGGAGTGTTCTCCAGAGCTTCTGGCACTCACCTGAGCTGAGACATGCTTTCTCAAGGACCGGGGACAAAGCAGTGGACAGTGGAAATGAGGACGTACAAACCCCAAACTCTCTAGCAGCTGCAGTGACTGCTTAGAACCCTTCCCCTGACTGTGTGGAAAGCAGACTACAGGAGCTAATAAGGTGGACGGCCTCAGCTAGTATCCGGGAGCTTGGAAGTGCAAGGTGTAGGGCTTGGAAGGAGGGTGTGCTGCAGTCATCCTGCAGATTGCCAGGACGCCGGGGGCCAGGTCAGCGCCCCAGAACTGAAAGAAAACTGATGATCCCAGAAAGACCACCATCAAGCCACATGGTGAGCTCAACATCAGCTGTCTACTTACAGAACTGGTCCTGACCATGTATCTGTTCGTGTCTACTCCTTCTGGTGTGATTCTTGTTTGCAATCAGGCTCAAGTCCAAGACCACAAGCTCATCACTGCCTCTAATTCTCAGTTCCCCACTCCATCCTGCCCCTCCAGCTCCCAGTCTCTCTCTGTGTCCTGGGAGGCCGACCTGCACAGGCTCTACCACCTGGGTAGCTCCTACCGCCCACCTCACGGCCCCGTACTCAGTAGGCTCTTGTCCTAACCTTTCCTCCCCGTGTTTCCCCAACCATCTACGTGCTAATGGCTTTCCACTCTCGCTGATCTCTTTGGGCACCTCACCACCCATTGTCCATTCCCTCAACCCTGTCCACACCCCTGTGAGAGGTCCTGCCATTAAAATCTCTCCTTTTGAACTACCAGAGGTGAATTGTTTTCTACCTGGATCCTAACATATACCATCCCTTTGTAAACATTCATTTATGTATTATCTTGTTTTAGAAAGGAACTTATAAGGGTATATAAAACATAAAATCACCATAGTTAAATGTGGAAATAAAACATGGGAACAAAGGCATATGTCAGAACCAAACACTAAGAATACCACATAGCCTCTTAACCACTCTGCTTGGTTAAAGGCAGGCCATACATGTAGCCCTTGTTTTCCAGATGTCCACACATAAAGTATAGCATCTATTAAGTTCAGAGTCTATAAAGTACAAATAAGCCAATTACCCTGCACAAATACAACTGGGCAGAGATGAGTGTTTTTGCAGCATTCTCTTAGCTGCAATGAAAAGAGACTAACGCACACAGTACAAGAAAAGGAAGCAGGCGGGGAGGGTGTCACCATAGTGATGCCCTTGGCAATGAGGGGGAAGGCGTGGTCCCAGGCCTCTAAGAGCAGGAACCAGAGTGTGCTGGCCTCTGTGAGGCAGTAAATCTGAGACTTTGGACAACTCACCTGACTTCTCTGATCTTCAGTTTCTACAATGCGCATCCCACAGAATGAATGGAAAGATGAACTGAAACTGTTTACACAAGTACCTAGTACATCAGCTGTGGTCAGTAGGTGTGACCGTCCTTCGATAAGTTCTCTTGTTTTCTTACAGATGGCAACACACACATTTGAAACGGGGTCTGGTTCTGCATTTTCACACGTTCTAAGTCCTCCGGCCTAGATTCCCGAGAATGTACTTTGAACGGTGGCAGAAATGGGGAGTGGGTGACGGCTCCAGAGGGCTCCTGGCTCCAGGGCCCCTCCAGGAACCTCCTCGGAAGGGCTTGCTGGGTCTGCACCCTTGTGTTGCCATTAGCACACCTGCACTATAGCCAAGTGTGGGCTTCTCTCTGCTTCTCTTTCCACCAGCAACCGGCTTCCTCACATGTCTTTGGTCTCCCTCAGAGCTTCCGGTTGCCTGGGCTTCCACAATGCCATGCTTTCTGTTTGCACATCACATCAGCTTACTCGGAGTCTCTGTTCTACCTCTCCGACTTTCTCTGGGTGTCTAACCAGCCTCAGTTTCTGCTAATAGCTGGATTTTCCTTATATCTTTCAATTCAGGATTCTCAGAGTGAAAGTCCGGTTGCCAGAGCGCTCCACGTTGGGCCACAACGTAGCTGGCCTTTGGTCAGGGGTCCACATGTAGCATAATCGGGGGTTATCAAGGAGTCACATGCTGAACGTGGTGGCCAGAGGCTGTGGTGTATGTGGCCAGGGCAGTTTCTCTTAGAAGAGGGCAGTGGACAAGCCAAACACTGTAATGCATATTTGCTCTTCATAAGAGATCGCGGATGATCTGTGGACATCTGTTGATGCTGCTCCACTGAAGCCCCCGGGGGTCTCTGCCATGGCTCCGCCCCCTGTCAGGAATCCTTGTTGATGTGCTCTAGCCCTGGAAGCAGGATCCTGAAGAGCAGAGGAAATACAGCCTGGATCAAACCAGTAGGCATTTGAGCTTGGTTAGGGTTTTGGTCCCCAAGTCCAGCAGAGAGCGAGCTAAGGACTGCAAGGCAAATGCCAGTGAGCGGGAACAAGACTCTGGCTTGGACTGCACTGGCTTGGGACGTGGAGAAGGTGAACCACCGATGGGGACCCTGGGGCCCTCTGGCTGAGCCGTGAGGCCGCAGCGAGCAAGTGCTGTCACTTAGCTGGTCTGGATAGTGTGTTCTTCTAAAATTGGACAGCCAGCAGAGCAGAACTTTCCTCAGAGTGATTAATGATGGCAAAACCGAAAGTCTAATTCTGCCACATATTACCTGTGTGACCTTGGGCAAATTACTTGATTATCGAACATGTTTCTACAGACATGAAATGCAGACAATAAGACCTACCTTCTTGGGGCTAAGGCAAGAAATACATGATATAGTGATAAGTCCTTGAAGACTAAGCTCTCGAAAACAGATAGTAATTTTTATGATTATAATAACTGATGGAGTTGCTGACCTGTTTTCTATGATGAGGCAGCCACGGCATCTTGGGTTAGACAGGGCTGGCCGGGTACTTCACTCAGCTCATTTGGTGTGGGTTGAATAATCTACTGTGAGCTGCAGATTTGCAAATTATTTTTTTTAAAGCAGCAGTACAAGAAAAGATAGTCCTCTCCAGAGGCACAGCAGGCTAGAAAGCATTTTCTAGCATAGAGACGCAATGATGGCTGGGTCCATCATAACATTACCCTCTTCTGAAAGTCGGGAGGTTGTGAGCGGAAGTGTGGGCAACCTTGACCTCCTATGCCAGACCCCATCTCTCAAGGCGGCCTTCCTCTCCAGGATCTGAGACCCTTTGTTCACGTGAGCTTGTGAGCAAAGGAGCCATTGAATTCCACTTGCACTGTGTAGGGAGGCCTGCAGGGGGCAGGCCACTGGAGACCTCTCTCTTGCCTTGGAGGGAAGACTGTCCCTCTTCAGAAGCTCAGGGGGCCATTTCTCTGGGTGGAAGGGAGGGAGCGCCTGCATGGTCTGGCCTCCAGGAGCAGGCTGGATTATGTGCAAGAGCAATTGGCACCGACTTTGGCTGAAGTCAGTGAGGTTGTAAAATCACTTCCCTGAGGCACTCCAGCAGCCAGTTTGGAGATGAGTGGGGGATGTACGCGATTCAAGGGAACCTCTCCAGCACTGGGGCTCAGTGAGTCGTGAAGGAGAAATTTGTGAGCAAAGCTTACTGGCTGTGGCTTGAGCTTCATTCTTGTCTAGAGGGGCTGCAGATGCAAAGGCAAAAAGGGCTACATCTTTGAGCAGATTAAAATAAACAATCCTGGGGAGTGGGATGCGTCTGTTTCACTGTGATCACGGGAAGCTCTTTGGCATTGGGGGAGAGGGTGTGTAAGTGAAGAAAGCTTCTGATTCTAAGCCCTCGATGTGAGAGATACTTAATATATTGAATATTTATTTGGGGCCTGGTACTATGTTAAGTCATTTACTTAACAGGTCCTCATTAGAGCATTACAAAATGTATGAGGTTGGTATTTCTGTCCTTATCTTGCAGATGAGGAAGCTGAAGCTCAGGGAAGTTAAGTGATGAGTCTAAGCTCACACAGCCAGAAAGTTACTCAGCTGACCCCCTAGCCTAGGGGGCACTCCCAAATTTGTGCCACGAATTCAAACCTGGATGCATTTATTACTTCCACATAAGCATCACACATCCTAAAGACAGAGTTAGCTGGTACATTTGTTTTGTACCCACAGTCCATGCGGGATATGGTTATAAAGGTTAACAGGTAGTAAAGGAACAGTAGACGAGTTGACTCTGTCTCAACTCCCCGTGGTTTAGTGAATTGGAGGGGACTGGACTTGACCCAGACTGAATCCAAACTCATGCTGATCCACTTATGAGGTAGTATGGGATCTCAAGCAAGTCATTTACCCTTTAAAAGCCTCAGTTTCTTTGTCTGCTTAAGCGGATTGCTGAGATGACTGTCAAGGTCATGGCCTTGTTGTATGGTAAAGGTTTCACAGATGTCAGGTTCACCCTCACCCCTTCCAATTCTGCATTGCTGTGTAGCCAACCAACTGGTGGAAAACTGCAACAATCTTTCATTTTGCTCCTGCTCAGGACTCAGAAGGGACGTCTGTCTCATCCTTGTTCCCTGCAGTTTGGGATGGTGGCTCTTCTGGGGACTCTCTTCCAGGGCAGCGCTCTCACATGGCTGGCAAAGCTGCTGTCAGCTCCTTTCCACGTGCGTCCCTCCACAGTGTGGCTGGGGTTTCCGCACACTACAGTTCCAGTGAGGTGGAAAGAGCTGATGTCCCCACAGACAGGAAATGAAACCTGTCAATTTATTAAGTCCCGGACCTGAATCTGGCACAGCGCCAGTTCTGTCATATTCTATGGGCCAAGCAGTCCCAGAGTCCAGATTCCAGAGCCAGAGACATAGACCCTCCTTGGGAGGGTCATGGGAAGGGTCTTGGGAGGGTGCTGTTCATGGGAAGAGCACCAACTAGTCTGAGGTCATGTTTTAAAATGGCTATGCCACTGTCACCCTCAGGCCACAAATTATTTACATTTATTCTACATACTAACTATTTTCAGCAACTCCCAATAGCCCCCAGACTCTCGTCCCATTATGGTGTTAGGCTCAGGCTTGAGGTTCAGGATCTTGTCATGTAAGCAGGTCCAGGTGTCCATGAGGCTCCTTCTGTAGTAGAAATTTAAAAATATAGATAGAAACTGAAGCTGGCACTCTGCATCAGCCGCTGATGGCTCCCTGCTGGCTTCCTGGCTCCAGACTATCACCTGTTGGCTAGTTAGTTGATTCCCTGCCCTGGGCCCTGGATGCTCCCCTGCTGGTCCTTTGTCCTGGGTCCGGGGACCACTTCCCTTGCTTTCTTGTGTCCTTGGCTTTCACAATTACGTATCTCCTGCTTGTATCACGAGATCTCTCCCCTCCCCACTTTGTTGCAATGTATTTAACAGCCCACCTGACCCCTCCTTAGTGCCCAGAATTTGGAAGCTGTCTCCTCTGGGCCCACGTGTGTATTAAAGGCTTACCCCGTCACCCCAGATCGTGTGTGTAAGAGTTCGTTTTTCCGCAACACTTCTAGACTCCACCCCTGGTTTTATAGGTGGTAACAAGTAGGTGGCTCCCTTCCTCAGAACCTCAATTCCCTTTTCTTCAAAGTGGGACTCACACTCTCCATAGGAATGGTGTGAGTGCTGGAGACTGGCATATACCAGGTCTTCAAACAAGGAGATTTGAAATATGAGATCTGCTAATAAACTGGACATAATAATATTTATTTCACAGAGTGGATGCAAGACAGAGTGTATGATAGGGATTTGTGAATTGTGAAGATTTATGAAAGAATAATGTGTATGTTTGTTTCTTTTCTTAAAGCCCATTGGCTACTCCCCAGCATCAGCAGAGTGGGTCCCTTCCTGGGGCTGGTGACAGTTCGGTCCCTGAGGCTGAGCTAGGAAAGGGAGCTGCAGGTCGGACATTAGTCGAAAGTCTGTAGACTTCTCCTTTCCTGTTAGGCTTGCCTTTGCCCTGAAGTCACCAGATTTCATTTACATGGGTTTGCATGCACATGCAGTAATCCAGCTTTTTGGTTCAGGGAGGATTTCTGGAACAGATGAGGGAAGATTTCTGGAATAGATGAGCAGACTAATCTGGACTGGGGCCAAAAGGGCAGATACCAGGGGTGGTAACATGATTTCTTTTTCTGGGAGACAACGATGAAGCAGAGTGAGCATGGGTGTAGAATCAAGCAGACCAGGGTTCAAATTCTGGCACTGTCTCTTCTTGACTGAGTGATATGGAAAAAGTTCCTT
The DNA here is from genome assembly GCA_004027735.1 of Carollia perspicillata. Classification (NCBI taxonomy): domain Eukaryota; kingdom Metazoa; phylum Chordata; class Mammalia; order Chiroptera; family Phyllostomidae; genus Carollia; species Carollia perspicillata. The sequence continues at coordinate 7,911 of PVKM010051185.1, forward strand.
CACTCACTGAATCCTCAGCTGGCTCGTCTGATAAATGGGGAAATGATCATTCCAGCTGACAGAGTTACTGTGAGAAGGCTCCCAGGCCATGCATGCAAAGAGCTCATGTCAATGGCTGATGCGGAAGCCTTGCCAAACAGATGTGGCTTTATTATTATTGCAAGAACGTGACATGATAATAGCCACCTAATCAACTGGTGTGAGGATCGGATAAAGGGCATGGAGAACGCTTCCACAGAGCTAGGCGTGTAGAAAGTGCTCAGGAAATGTGAGTCTCTCTCGCTGTTGCCATTGCTAATGTTAAGTTTAGCAGGAACAGTGTTGACCACAGGACTAAATTCCTAATATTCCTTGAAAATCTCTAGAGGCTTGAAGACAAGGTTTAAATTAGGTAGATGCACGTTTAAATGTCATTTGAAAGATTTCTCCTGGAAAAGCCAGGTATACAAGCAATAGATTGGCACCAAGCAGGGGAAGCAAAGCAGAAAGAGAAAGAGAAAGGAGCCAGGGTGAGCCCAGCACCCACCCTTTATCAGTGGTCCAGGTGAAAGAGTACACAGTGAAATTTCCGTTTTGCGGGTGACACCCAAGTTTTTAGGCAGAGAGAAATACTAGGTTGAATAGAATTACTAAACAATTGGAACTAGGGGTATAAACTATTTATTGTCTAGTCACTGTCTTCGGCTAAGCTCTGTTCAAACCCACTTTCCCACATCTTATTGGCAAATGCATTATTTTGGCTGCTTTCAGCAATTAGGGTAGGTCCATCCTCACTCATCTATTCTGACCCCCTTGTCCCAACCATACTACTCTGGTCCCTACTTAGCTGTGTTTGTGTCACTACAGCAAGTCCCCTGCCTTAGGAAACCAGGAGAGAAGCAGGCCTGGTCTCCATGTTTTCCTAAGTTCCTGAACCCCAGGGGTGCCTCTCTCAAGAACTTCCTATGTTCCTGTCCATAACAGCATGGCCCTGGGCTGAGACCTCAGGTCCTGTAACACAGTGGCAGACCAGAGAATAAAATGCTGCACTGTTTGGCTGCTGTTGTATATGCTGCATAACAACTATCCCCAAACTTAGTGGCTTAAACCATATTTTTTCCCCTATGGATCTGTGGTCGGCTAAGCAGCTCTGTTTCAGGTCATGGCAGCTAGACCGAGTCTGGATCTGGCTGAGCAACTCTGCTCCACCTGAAGGTGTGCAGGCTGGCTGAGCTGACCTATCCCCGGTGTCACTTTTCCTCTGGGACAAGAGGGCTACCCAGAACATATCCACGAGAAGATAACAGAGGTGTAAAAGGCACCTCTAAGTATTATGCCCTCATCCAACTATGTCCGAAAGCAGGAAGGGAAACAAGGATTCTCCTTGCGTACCTTTTTCAGTTCACCAGGGTAGACAAGCTTTGATAGAACCCTCAGTGGCTCATCGGCCAGACCTGGGTTGCCTGTGCATCTGCAAGCGACTCCCTGGGGAAGGGAAAGAAACGACCGTAATGGACCTAGAAAGTGCTTGTTGAGTGAGTGTATTCTGATAGAAATGAATTCTCATAGTTCCAACATCCCTTTTAGGTTCCAACATCTAGGTTCCATCATCCCTTTTAGGAATATGCAGAAAGCATATACAGGCTTATGGAAATGACCAAAAACAGGAGAAAAAAAGAGAAAGAAAAATTCCATGTCATATTTTGTCTCTGACTCAACTATTCAAATGCAGTTGTATGACTTCAGTAATATAGAGGGTTAATATACAGAGAACTTGAAGGTTACACCAGCACTTTCCTAGTATCAGGGTTTATATTCAATAAAGTAAAGGCAGTTGCAGTGAGGATCTTAATAATAATCATCATAATATGCTACAATTAGTTAATACTAATAATCAGCTATTACTAATACTTTAGTACAAATGAAGTGCCAGGCACTTTTCTAACTGCTTTACATATATTATACGTGCTGCTCATGAAGATTGATGTGTCCAGCTGGCCTCGATGAACCACCGTACATCCTGATGTTGACGCCCTTGTGCAGTCCCCTCCCACGCTGATCCTGGGCTTGGCCACGAAGCTGGTTTTGCCAATGGGACATTAGCAAGTGTAATATAAGCAGAAGCATTGTTTCTTGGAAGTTAGCGGCTGGGCTGGGAAGTAGCTGAGATTGGACTTTTGCATCATGAGAGGCCGTGGAGACAGAAACCCTGAAGGGGAACAGGCTGCTGTTCACGCTCCGGCCCCAGCTGAGCCCTCGGCTGAATGCAGCCCACGCGTGACCTTCTATCTACAGAATCCTGAGACATAATAAATCAAAGTTGTCCTGGGCCACTGAGTTTTGAGATCGTTTGTCACACAGCAATAGAAAGGGAGACATTTGGTACAACGTATGTGTGCAAATTCCCTGGACACTTTACATGAAGAAATTTCTTCTTCTTCTTTCTTACTATTTGTGGTCAACCAGAAAAACTGAGGGGATATCTGCGAGTCTCCTAGATCCACTCCTTCATTAGACAAATGTCTGGAGTGCCTGCTCCTTCCCGGGCAGTGTTCTGGGCCCCAGGGACACTGCAGTGAGTATGGCCCTGCCTTCCCATTGCATACAGTTTATGATTGGACTCGTCCTCCATGA
>PVKM010051186.1:0-10652 GCA_004027735.1 Carollia perspicillata
CTGAGGGAAAATGTGGGGTTGAATCAAACATGAAACAGAACTTTAACGCCAATGAAAACAAGAACTGTACAGGAAATAAAAGTAATCCTGTCTTGATAAAACAAGCAAGAACAGGAACAGTGTGGGTATATGTCTGAGGTAGTGGAGTGGGAGTGCCAAATGTCACCTTCAGCGATGGGATCAATGATTCCTAAAACTTAAAAACAAAAAAAGAAAAACAAGAAACAGATTTGAAAATAAATCCCACCAGAATCAGAAACTTAAGAGTTCAAAATGGTTGATTCTGGTGCATGTTTCCCAAGAGGAGGAGGAGCTTGTAGAACTATTTTGTTCTTTAAAGTATGTTAACGTTTAATTAAAAAACTAAAAGAAGCTGAAAGTAAAACAATAGAACATTACATGATATGATTTAAGAAACTGCATTTCTCACCATAAACTAATCTTCCTAATATATAAAAAGGTCCTATAAAGTAGTAAGAAAATGACCAAGATGATAGAACAATGGACCAGAAACACCCCCCATAAATGGATCTTAAGCTATGCTCAGCCTCGCGTTCATAAGAGAAATGAAAATTAAGACTACACTGAGGTGTCCATTTCATGTATCAGACTGGCAAAGATCAAAGGGTTTGGTAATCATTTTCCCAATGAGATAGAAACACACACTGCTGATACTTTCAATAAACTGGTACAATCACAGCTGAAGGATATTTAATGAAATCTATCTCTTGTAAGCACAAATACCAGATACTACTTGCGCTTTTACCAGCCCTCTAACCAAAGGCAGGAACCTTTAGCTGCTTGAATCTCGACAGCACAATGGAGCCAACTGCAGAGGTCTGGTAGGAAACCAAGCCCCTTTGGGGACAACCAGGTGACTACCAATCTGAGGAGATGAATGGTCCTTTCACCACTTACTATTTCAATTAATTTTTGCTCCAGAGGCTCATTATAAAAAGTAATCAAAATATGTTTTTATCTTGTTTGAGGCACTGAGGAATTAGGAAATACTTCCATAGTGCTCCTTCTGTGACAGGCACAGAATGCTTTACAAATATTACCTATTACCTCGTTTAAATTCTACCCTTTAGGAAAACAACTATCAAAAAAAGCAAACAATTCTAGAAGAGCCTTCAGGCAAAAATCTTTATAGACAAAGCAAACCATAAAATTTCAAAAGACATTCAGAGACTGCAAAGTCCCCCCTCTCCTCTCTACAGCTGGCATACTGGCTTAGAGGAGCCACACGGACTTTGGCAAACCTTGCTTAGAAAGAACACAATCTGTCCATCCCATCTGCTTCCTGTCAAAAGGCTGAGGTGGTGTCAGATGATTTAGGCCCATGGACAAGATTTTTTCCCTAAAGGTTTCTGTTCTCTTGATTACAAAGTAACATAAATAGCAATAATACTTAGGTTTTTCTGTGAGCTCCGTATGCCAGGCTTTATATTAAGAGATTGATGTGTACTATATCCTTTACACCAAATTGCAATTCAGTGAAGTTAATACTATTAATATTCCGATTTTACAACTGAGAAAAATTGAAACACCTAGTATACCCAGATAACACAATTTAAGTGGCAAGTCAGGATTCAAACCAAAGCAGACTAGCCCGGAACTGGCATTCTCGTCTCAAGGCTTACATGGTTAATGCATTACAAACTTTTTTCCTTTAAAATCAAAATAGTTACATAAACATTTAGAGACTCAAAATGCCAGGAAACTAAATGTAATGTGGTACCCAGATTGGGTCCTGGCACAGAAAAAGAGTTTAATAAAAAAAACTGTTTTTTTTTTACATGTTCTGTCTTTTTAAAAAATATATATTTTATTGATTATGCCACTACAGTTGTCCCATTCCCCCCCTTCATTCCCCTCCACCCTGCACACCCCCTCCCACCCACATTTCCCCCCTTTAGTTCATGTCCATGTGTCATACGTTCTTTAGCTTCTACATTTCCCACACTCCTCTTGCCCTCCCCCTGTCTATTTTCTCCCCACCATATATGCTACTTGTTTTTCTGTACCTTCTCCCTCTCTCCTCCTCCCACTCCCCTGTTGCTAACCCTCCATGTGATCTCCATTTCTGTGGCTCCGCTCCTGTTTTAGGTGTTTGCTTAGTTTGCTTTTGTTGTAGGTGTGGTTGTTGAAAACTGTGAGTTTACTGTCCTTTCACTGTTCATATTTTTTATCTTCTTTTTCTTAGATAAGTCCCTTTAACATTTCATATAATAAGGGCTAAAAAAAACTAGTGAAATCCAAATAGAGTCTGGAATTTAGTCAGTAGATTAGTATCCATACTGGTTTCTTAGTTTGGACAAATACCCCACAGTAATATAAGAAAACCAGTTTAGAGGATTATATGGGAACTCTGTGTACTAGCTTGCAACTTTTCTATAAATCTTAAATTATTTCAAAATTAAACATTTGTTTTAAAAAATTAAAGTAACAGGTAAGCCCCAGTTAAGTAGAACACTTTATATCAACCTTTGTTTTGGCGAGGATTATAAACTGGTATAGAAAATCTCTCCACCTGTGACTTTGACAATCATGCTAGGATAGCTTAGAAATGTATCCTAAAAATAACAAGATTATATAATAATTAGAACTCTGACCCAGTACTCTACTTTTGAGAAGTTATCTTAACCCAAATTGTGCATAAATATTGTTATTTTATAAGATTAAACAAAAAGAATATCAGCATATTTTAAACAATCCTCTATAATAGAAAAATGTTTCTATATTTGGAAAATCAGTAATGTAATTCACAATAACAGATCAAAAGAGAAAAATCTTTGTGCATAATGATGTTCATTACAGTTCTATTTATACTGAATAAAAAAAAAACTTCCTTTTTTTTAATCCTCAAGCAAGGATATGGGTTTTCTTTGTTTTTCATTTTTTAACAGATTTCAGAGATAGAGGAAGAAAGAGAAGAGAAAAAAAAAACACTGGTGAGAAAAAACATGAGAGAGAAACATCAATCAGGTGCCACCTCCAGTACACGCCCCCACCAGAGATTAAACAGCAACCATTTGGTGTACTGACATGTCAACCAACTGAGCCACCCAGCCAAGGCAAAATAACTTACACTTCTAAGAATAGAACAGAGTAAATCAAAGCAGTAGTTCTCAACCAGTCTCCAGAGGACATTTGGCAATGTTTAGAGACATTTTTTAATTGTCACAACTGGAATGGGTAGTACTGGAATCTACAAGAGGCCAGGAAAGCTATATAAAACATGCTACAATGCACAGGCCAGACCTTCAGCAAATCAGTGCTGAGGCTAATAATAAAACCTCATCTACAGGATGAAATATTATACAACCAAGTCTACTAAAAATTTGGGGAAAACATATTTACAACTTAGGTTACAGGGAAAATAGTACAATATATTTAAGGTATTGGATATATTTTAAAGGTAAACAAAGAATCCTATGGAGAGTCAGTCCCTCACTCTCCTCTATGCCTTCCTAAATAAAGCCACTTAAGCAGGAAAGGAATAGATATATCAGGCTAGTTTCAGTCTTCCAAAGTGCAATGCACAGGGAAGTGGAGCAGTGTCAAACACTTCAAGGAAGCAAAGCATGATACAAGTGTTTTAAATCTAACTAAACTGTTGTCCTTTCAAACATACGAGAAGATGCAAATCATATCACAGTGGCATAAAAATTATTTTAAGTTGAAGACATTTGAAGAACCAACAGATGGCCCTGGCCAGGGAGCTACATTGGTTGGAGCATCATCCCCACACCCCAAGGCTGTGGCTTTAATCCCTGGACAGGACATATTCAGGAATCAATCAGTGAATGAATGCATAGATGAGTGAGTGGAGCTGTGGGTATGTGTGTGTGTGTGTGTGTGTGTATACATATATGTGTATATATATGTATATACATATGTGTGTGTGTCTCTCTCTTCCCCTCTTCCTCCTTACCTCACTTTCTCTCTAAAAGCAAAAAAAAAAAAAATTTTTAAGAAAAATCAACAGACACAAAAAGAGGCTTTTTCTGAACTCTACTCCCCTTACTACCTAAAAAGCAGAGTTTTCCAAAAGAGCTGAATGGAACAAAAATCCCTTCAAGGAAGGCTTTTATGAACTGGGGAGATTGACTGCTATTACCTGAGATGAGAAGTCAGCACTGAGATAAGAAATCAAACATTGCCAGAAGATTCCCATAGACAGACTCTCCTAAAGAACTATTTATTTGTCTTTCGTTTTTCTACAAGTACCCCTCCCCTCCTTCCCCTGCCTCATTAAAGTGGCATATAAACTCTAAATTCTAACCACCTATTTGAGCTCCCATGTACACACACAAATAAACTTCGTCTTTTTTCTTGCTTCTCTATATTTTTTTCAGTTTAATTCACAAGACCTCTAATCACTGAACACAAAGAGATAGAGAAAAAGTTTTCCTCCACACATGCAAGAATGCAGTTGCATTCTCCCAGGCCCTTTATTTTACACACACACACACACACACACACACACACACACACACACACACACACACAGAGTCTGTCCAGAAGGTATCAGCCATATAACATGAAAAGAGACATTTACTGAAGAAGATACAAGAAACACTGTACACAGGACAATGATGCCTCAGTCCCCTTCAAAGCAGGCACCTTGGGACCTCGCACAGTTCTCCCATTTGCCATCAGCTACCCTGTCATATATTCCTGAATCTCATCAACAGTCTGAAATCTCTTCCCTTTCAAAGGTGATTTTAGTTTTGGGAAAAACCAGAAGTTGCAGGGTGCCAAATCTGGGCTGTAGCGGGGCTGAGTCACCTGGTTGATCTGATGTGTCGCCAAAAAACTCTGCACGAGACCTGATGCATGAGCAGGCACGTTGTCGTGATGAAGCTGCCACACACCAGTTTGCCCATAGCTGTGGCCTTCTGAATCATCCAAATAGTTTCCTCAGTGGAATGTTCAAGTTTAATGCAAAATCTGATGCAGATTTGTTGCTCTATTTGTTCAGTCATTCTGAATGCAATGACCACAGTACACATGCTCATTCAAAGGCATCTACTGCCCCCACTCAGCAGTACAGTGAAGTTGTCATTGTTCACACATACGTGTTCCAGTCCCCTTCCCTTGGCTGCCAAGTTACATCGATGTTGCACAGACTGTTCTCATTATATTAACAATGGCTGGACTTTTCCCGGACACACCTCGTCATCATATGTATTTTAAGAGAGCAAATTCAGCTAAACAAGAAATGACCAGTGGTGCCCTGGCTGGTGTGGCTCAGTGGACTGAGAGCCAGCCTGTGAACCAAAATGTCTCCAGTTCCATTCCCAGTCGGGGTACAAGCCTGGGTTGTGTGGGCCAGGCCCCCAGTAGGGGGTGAGCGAGAAGCAACCACACACTGATATTTCTCTCCCTCTCTCCCACCTCCCCCAAGAAATAAATCAATAAAGTCTTTGGAAAAATAAACAATAAAAAATGACTAAAGAAGTGATGATAAATATAAATCATAAGTAGAAATAATAAAATAACTGACACTGCTGGAAGGTACAGGAAAGAGGTGAAGGTAAAGATGGCATATATGTGTGAATTTCTTCTTTCATGGGGAAAGAGGGTCAATTTGTTTTAGAGTTGTTAAATAAAGTAGCAGAGATATATTAACTAAACAGAGGTAATCAAATAATCAAAGGCAGGTGGTAGAAGACAAAGTAGAAAACATTAGAAGTAAACTAACTGCCATATCTGTTAGATAGCATTAAGATAGAATTTCCGTTTATTGCATAATTATAAAGATAGCCATCGAAGAAATACAGAAATTATAAAATGTCTAAGTCATAGAAAGAAAAAACATGCCCAAAAGGAAAGACAGTAAACTATTTTAAATTTTTGAACATTAAAAAGAGAGAGCAAAGACAATTCAGAAGACACTGTCATGTTAATAAATATAAACTCACCTATTAAAAACAAGAATTTCCAAAACAGAACCCATCTATCTACATGCTACAGTTTATTTATTTTTAAATTATCACCCAGTCTGTTTATTGATTTTAGAGAGAGAGGAAGGGAGAGAGAGAAACACCAATGTGAGGGAGAAACAGCCATCAGTTGCCTCCTGTATGTACCCCAACTGGAGACTGAACCGAAAAACCTTTAGTGATGACGCTCCAATCAACTACACTGCCTGGCCAGAGCTACATGTTACACATTTTAAAACCTTCCCACAATAAGGAAACCCAGAAATGTTGAACATGAAAGATAAAAACAATAAGGTCAACTAATGCAATAAAAAAGAAATCATGGCCAAGAAATTCATAGCAAATTTAGGTCATATTCAGGGGCAGGACATATCCAGTTTAAAAGAAATATAATCCACAAAGAAAATTTAAGTGTTCTGATAAACCAAACAACACAATTCCAAAATCCGTAAGTAAAAATTACAGGTAATAACAAGAGGAAAGAACCAAAAACAGAGCAAACCTAATTCGCCACTCTTAGCCTATGGTAGATCAAAAATAACAACCAAATAAACAATAAAATAAATTAGTACTGAATTATAACCCAAAGTCTACAATAAATACCCATGAATCCATCTGGATTAAAATAAATGAATGGGACAGAACAGACACATCTCCACTGCATAAAAATTCCAAATAATTTAGTGATAATAATTTAAATTTCAATTCACTTAGTGATTGGCAGTAGATGGGAGCTGTTCCGCTAGGAATTCAGCAGGGACTTGGTTGAGCTGAGGAGAGCCTGCCTGTGGTCTCTCTCAGGTTTGACTGCCTCAGGGCAGTCAGATCTTATTCCACACAGGGCACCTGGCTTTCCCCAGAGGGAATGTCCCAAGGGAACCAGGCAGAAACTACCTGGCCTTTTCTGAGTGTCACCAGTCAGTCACAAGCAAGTCACTAGGCCAGTTCACATTCTAGAATAGAGGACGTAGACCCAACCTCTCAAAGAGGAAAATTAAAAAGCTTTTGAGACATATATTAAAACTACCATACATGGCAAAAGACTGGAAGTCTGCTTTGAAAAGGCGGAGCTGCAAAGGTTCTGGATTTAGAGACAGCAGATTTAGTTGAGAGTCGGGATAAGAAGCCTTACTGAAAATCAGTGAGTAAAGCTATCAATTTGCATAATGATGCTGAAAACCTCCATCCTTCTTTCCCAACTCAACTTTCAGAAATTTTATAAACCTCAGGCAGGCAACAGTTTTACTCCTCTCTAAGGAAATCCGGTAGTACCAGAGAAAGTACTTTCAGCTTACACCCAGGAACACTCAACAAAATGGAGTGGTCAGGTCACCCTACAAACGGAGGCCTACCAAATGCCAGTCCTTGTCCACTCATAAAACCCTTCCAAACTTCAACAGGAAGAGTCATGCAAAGATCACCAGACATTGCAGGAAAACATCCAACATGAGAAGCATAATAAAACACAAATCAGAAAGAAAAAAGAGTGCACAGTAGCATAAATAAATAAATCCTCAAGGGAAATAATAAAGCTTTGTATTCGTGAAACAAGAATGAGATGTTATAAAAAACGTTTTTCAGAGTAAAAGAAAGTTCTCTTAAGAACTAAAATGAGGACACACTTTTTAAAATAAAAGGTTACAAAATCAAGTTTGAAAAACAACCCAAAAGATTTCTGCCTCAAATTGAGAAACTCAAAATGGGAGAGAATACAAATAAGAAAGTTTTAAGATCAGTTGAGAGTAGAACTAAGATATTTCAGAAAGAACAAGAAAAGCAAAAATAATTTATTAAAAACATGATTCAGAAAAATTTCCCAGCACTAAAACATAAGTGACTGAAAGTGTCTTGCAAAACTAAAAGTAGAACCACAACAACGAAAAGGTAACTGAAATTTCAAATACCGTTAAGATAAAAACCCTGAAAATTCCCAGAGAGGAAAAAAAAACCCAAAACAAAACAAAACAGGTCACCCATAGAAAATCAGGGACCAGAAGAACACCAGAAAACACAGAGTAACAGCTGGTAAAGATGCACATTAACTTCCTGTGTAACTGTCCATTTATAGAGTACCCACCCTAGAGAAACTCCCACTTATGCACAAGGAGAAGCATACAATAATCCTGATGCAATGTAACGTTCTACAGAAGTTAAAAGTATCAGTTACATCTACATTTATCACCATGAATAAATCACAAACACAAAGCTAGCTGGATAAGGTGTGATGATAATTATGATGTAAAATTACAAAATTTACAAAACAGATTAGTTTAGATGTGTGAACATACAGCAAAAGTATTAAAGGCATGCTCTAGTATAAAAACTGAAACTACTATAGAGACCAACTTGATCATAAATTACTTCTACAGAAAAAGAGATGGAGTGATAATATTTAGATAAAATTGGTAACATTTTCTTTTTGAGAGAGTCTGAAGCAAACATAGCAAAAGTTAGTGTCCATTAAATTTTGACAACAGGTACATGGATCCTTATGACAGGAATCAACTTAAATTTTCATGCTGCAGAAAAAATGTTCATTCTGTTCAAAAAGTTGCATACACTGATATAAAATTAATGTCTCAGTAAAATTTCATTCCAACCAATATTCCTGCACCGATTTCTATTACTATTTAATGGTCATTAATAGCCATTTCTTTGACAAATCTTACAGTAAAACTTAGTCAATCCAAAAATATGACTACTTGTTCTGTTCAATTTATGGAGTGTGAAAAAGCTATGTAAACACATATGCAGAGCAGAAAGTATTTAGCCAAAATAAATGTCACTTCTGTTTTAACAGATGCCTGGTCTAACACTTACAAATAAAAGATCAACTCATTTAAATTTATCTGCCTACTAAACTAAGAGTCCTTTAAAATTACTTTCAAACCAAAAGGAAATAAAAGCTTTTAGGAACCAAAAAGGGAAAAACTTCAAAAGTGCTATAAAACACAAGTCATGAAATTTAAAGTTGCAATATTTTCTCAAAATCCAATATATTTAAATGTCTCTGTATTATTGCTAAATAATGATCTGCATACCAACGAATATCCTATGGTACCTAATTCTTTACTGAATATTTTTATAGTGAAAATAATCATTCATGTTGATATATTAGCCCATGTGATAAAGGATTTTCTAGTTCAAAATAGATGAAACAGCCATTTATGACTCATCCCTCCTAATACACCATTCAAAATGTTAGTTAAGGGATTATTTTGAAGTATACAACAAACAATGAAAACGTAGGAAAGAGAAAAAGGCACCATCAATGAGTAGATATCAAAAATCTTTGGAAGTTGTAAAACAGATGTATGCATGGTGGTTAATAAACAAAACAGAAGGGAAGGATCCCCAGTTTAGATTATGCAAGTAGCAATTAAAAGTGGAGAAAGACTCCTAGACAAGTTCAGAACTCAGCTTTTGGGGATAATACAGTGATTCCTCAAAAGATTAAAAATAGAACTACCATATGATCCAGCAATCCCACTCCCCAAAGAATTGAAATGTCTAGAAGAGATATTCACACACCCATGTTCACAGCAGCATTAATTACAATAGCCAAGACAAGGAAGCAATTACAATAGCCAAGACAAGGAAGCAAAACAAAGTATGGTATATACATACAATGAATTTATCCTTAAAAAAGGAAATTCTGTTGCATACTACAACATGTATGAACCTTGAGATCATGTTAAATGAAATCAGTCAGTCACAAAAAAGACAAATATTGCATGGCTCCATTCCTATGGGGTAATGAAAGCTGTTTAATTCATAAAAACACAGGCCCAAAAAGACAAATATTGTATGGCTCCACTTATATGAGGTATCTAAAGTTGTCAAACTCATAAAAACAGAAAGCAGAAAGGCAGCTACCAAGGGCTGAGGGGAGGACACGAAGGCAAGCTGTTGTTCAGCAGGTGGGTGCAGTTTCAGTCTGCAGAATGAAAAAGCCCTGCAGACCTGTAGCACAATGTTAATACATGTAAGACTACTGTACATTTAAGAGGCAACTAAATTTTATGTGTTTCCAACCACAATTAAAAATTGTTTATTAAAAAAAAAAAGCTTTTTGGGCCAAGAATGGGTGGAAAGTCACTGACACAAACATAAGAATCAAAATGCCATGGGACTTCCCATCAGCAAAACTAGAAAACAGAAAATTCCTTTGACGTTCCATAGCAGAAAATTAAATGATATTATCCAACTTAAAAAATAATTAAATGGTTATATAAACATTTTTGTTAAAGATAATGCAATTACCAGAAGAGTGCACGGACATTACCAAAAAAATTGTTTTTTTCTGGAGAGCAGTATTTATGTCTTCATTATAAGCCTTTTACACAATTTTTTTATTTTAAATTGTGCATATTAATTTTTTTTCATTGTTAAATACAAAGGTATCTTTACTGAGCTATACGGACCACTCAATAAATCACCAAAATAAACTTAACCGTATTTTCTTTTAGTTTTCCATTATAAAACATGTTTAATTTTTTTTTAAAAAAAAGCCGATTATAAAGGCAATAAATGGCATTTAGAAATGAAGAAACCTAAGGCAAAACAAATTTAAAGGAAACATACTTGCTCATTAATAGTACTTACTGGTTGAAAAGTGTAGCTCTAGATAGATTATGAAAATAAAGTCACAGATTTTGTGAAATTAATTTGTGATAAGGCTCACCAGATGAAAGAATAATT
>PVKM010051187.1:0-10010 GCA_004027735.1 Carollia perspicillata
GGGCCCTGTGGGTGAAGCCCCCCCACAGGCTGCAATCCACAAAGATCAGTGACTGAGTGTGAGAACTAGAAGCTGGTCTGGGAATGCCAAAAACTACTGTGTCTGAGATTTTGACACTGGATCTTGGCATGAAACATGTCTTGGCACAACTCGGTCCATGGCTTCTGCTACCAGAGCAGAAGAAACAATGTGCTTCACTTGCTGATGACTTGATTCAAACTGCCACCAATGAACCAGATTTCCTTAAGAAGGTCACACTGGAGATGAACTGAGCGTGTATGGCTATGATCCAAAAATGCAAGCCCAGTCCTCCCGATGGAAATCGCCTTGTTCGCCACACCTGAAGGTGTGGCAAAGTAGCAGCAAGATGAAGACCACGTAAACCGAGCTTTTTGATTGCAAAGGTGCTAGAGATAACAGGACAATCTAATAATTAGGAAGTAATCAGTTTCAACTTTTATTACTTTTACTTTTAATATTAGTTATTTAATTGTAAGGTTTTATAATTTAAGTTTTAATAATGTCTGTGTTTAACAACTAGCTCGCAGAAAATCCTGAAATTTTCACAATTAGCTCTTAGAAAGGAGGCCACCAAGGCTTGAGAATTTTTGGCTTCCTAAGTAATTTTATGCTTTCTAGGTCTTATTATTTTAGAGTTCAAGTAGGAAAAGAGCTTTGCCTACTTTGACATAGGTGTAATCAGCTTGAAGATACTCATAGCATTTCTGTTTTGTGGTGCTGGTTCTTGGGCAGCCAGGTAACCAGTGGCGATACAAAAATGGTATGGTCTCTAACTGAGGTTCTGTGATCCCACAGTGAAAATAATTGCATTGACTTCTTCCATCCTGCCACCGTTCTGGCTTGAGATGCTCGCTGATGACCGTCGGAGCAGACTTTCTAGCTTCTAGGCTGGCTTCCTCATTGCTCATTCACTCCCTGGGCACAGCTGGCTTTCCTGCTTCCTGCCCCTGCACCACTCCACACACAGGCTTTCTAACCCATCCTTCCAAGACCTTGCACATTCGTTACTCACACGAATGTAAGCTTATTAAATGTCTAATTCTATGCCCATGAAAAAGCACGAACCAAACAAATACTAAAATGAAATATTGTTTTGACTGCATCTCAGTGCCACATTTGATTATACGCGTAATGAAGTCTAGGTCAATGAAAGACTGGCAATTGGATGATATTTACAAAAGAGTGGCAGCTTCTCCTTTCACATGACTGCAGGCCATTCTGAGATAACACAGCCTTTCCCTACAATTGGAGTTCCTTATCATCTAATACTCTTTCCAAAGTTCTATCTTTATTCCCCTTGCCAGTCGGATAAAGAAAAAAATCCCCAAGAATGGTGAGGGGTGTTCATATGTGTTTCCATTGAGAAATTTACTGACTGTGGAAAGCAGGATTTTAAGATGCTTCCCACCACCACCACCACTGAATGTATACTCCCTGCTGTGCACACCTGTGTAATACCCATCCCCTTGAGTGGGATGACCTGTGGGGTGACCTGTGAATATGGTGGTATAACACTCCTAAGATGAACTGATAATGGCTTGAGTTAAGGCACAAGATAGATCATTCTAGATGGGCCTGATCTGATTGGAAGACCCTTTCAACAGAAGTTCATGTGTCATAAAAATGTGTCTTTGCTGTCTGGGAAGACAGCAAAGAGCCATGCTTTGCACAACCAAGCAGGGTCATGTGGCACAGAACCGTGGTGGCCTCTGGGAGCTGAGAGAAGTCTCCAGCCGAGTGCTAGGAAGAAAACTGGAATTTCAGTCCTACTGATTCAAAGAAATGAATTCCGCCCACATCCAATGTTTTGGGGAGGACCTGAACTTCAGATGAGAATCACAATTCCAGGCAACATCTTGATTTCCATCTGGTGAGACCCTGGACAGAAGACCCAGCTAATCTATATCTGAACTTTTGACCCACGGAAACTGTAAGATAATATATTTGCATTTTTAAGCCTCTAAATTTGCTTACATGGCAAAAGAAAACTTATACACTGCCTGAGGCTCCCACAGATTTTAACTCCATTAATATCTTTCTTCTTCCTGACTCTCTCTTTAAGTGGACTCAGTATCCTTTTACGTTTTTTAAATGATATCATCCTTAACCAATAGTAATTATTTTAACATAATCTAAAAATATTTTATGACTGTACAATGCACTATAATCTTGTGCAATCATATATGGTATTTTTAGTATGAGACTAACTTTTTGAGGGGATAAAATGTATCGCAACATCTGTTGTTCCTCTGTGAATGGCCAATGCACATTGAAGACGAAGATGCTTAGCTACTACTATTCTCCAGTCTCGTTGCGGTATCTCTCGATGAGCCATTTGCTCGCTATTCACATTCACAACAAGTGCGCATTACATGCCGTACCTCTTCTTTAACCAAAGGACATTGGCATTGTGCCTGCGGTTCTGCCCTCTTTCTCTCTCTTGCGTCACCTTTTACTCCCTGTTCCCTGCATCTTTTTCACTGATGTAGAAGCATACTGTCTTTCTCTCATTTACAAACAAAAACAAAAATAGTCTTGACACTGCCCTCTTCAGGCACCCATCCCTTACAGCAACACTGCTCACAAGAGTTGCACAAACTCGCCGTGTGCAAGTCTTCCTTTCCTATTCTCCTTGGGAACACACTCCAGTCAGACTGTCTCACCCCCAGTGCCCTGCCCGGTCTGCCCTTGTCAAACTGTCTGCTGTATTTGACAAACCGCATTTTCCCCTCCCACTGGGAAACCTTGGTACTTGGCTTCCAGCACACGGCTCTCCCCCAGTTTCCTCCTTCTACCCCTGACCGTGCCTCAGCGTCTTTTGCTGATTCTGTCTATCTCCCTAACTTGTAACATTAAGTGTGCTCCCAGGTTTCGGAGCTTGGGTCCCTTCTCCTTTCTTTCTGCACTTGGTGATCTTATCCAGTCTACACGGCGATGGCTCCTTTTTATCTCCGTGGATCTCTCCTCTGAATGGCAGGCTTGCGTACGTTATTTATTCGTGGGCACCACAATTTTAATGTCTAACAAATATCTTAAACTTAATGTGCCTAAGCCAAACTTTTGTTTTGCCCCTAAACTTAAATTTCCTGTATTCTTTTTCAATTTGACAAATAGTATCTCAGTCATTCTAAATGTGCAGGCCAAAAAAATTTAGTCTCCTTTGCCTTTCTTTCTCCTGACATTCAGACAGAATCTGTCAGCAAATCCTGCGATCATTCCTTCAATATGTATCTAGAATCTGACCTTTTATGAACACACACATCGCCATTCTGTTTCTCCCATCATTTCTGTTTCTCCCATCATCATTGTGATCATTTGGAAGATCACAATGGTCTTCCAAATGATTTCTACCTGCTTCCTTCATCCTCGTAAAACTTCCTGTAAAAGGTAATCACTAGAAAATAATTCTTAAAGGTAAGTTTAGATTATTTCACTTCACAGCCTACGGTTCATCAATGCTTCTTATCTCCACTAGAATAAAACCCTGAATCATCACAATGATTCGTATTATTTTATAGCTCAACAACAGTTGCCCGCCCGTTTTCAATGTCTCTGACCCCCTCGTCTGACGTGTTCACTTGGCTCCGCCCTCACGCACCGCCTTTCTGTTTTCTGAACTCTGCCCTCTGCCTTGTTTTCTCAGTGTACAATGGTCTTTTCTTACATGTCCGCAGGCCCTATTCCCCTGTTGCCTACAGATCGGTGCTTCCTTCTCACTGATGTTTTTTAACCATTCTATTTTCATTGTAATCATCCCGCTACACCCTGATACCATATCTTCTGTGCTAAGAACTCAACTCACTATCATGTTTACTGCCCTCCCCACAACCGTCATAAAAATACGGCTTTATGAGAACTGTCTCATTAGCCTATTCAATTCATTACATATCCCCACCATCTAGAAGAGTACTTAGCACATAGTAGAGGCTCAGTAAATATTTAGACTTTCCTTATTAGCAACACATTGTAATAGATCTCACAATTATTGCACTTCGGAAATACTGGATCCTGATGAATTGATAATTTATAAGTGATTTTAATACTAGCATTTAATCTGTTGATTAATAAATAAACACCATGTTGAAAAGTGATCTCTGGAGATATTAAAAATTGGATAAAGATATAATCCAAAAAGTATCAATCACACAAAACTGAAAATGTTTTTTGATAGGATGTGAAAAATACTAATTTAATATCTATTTGCCTATTCTTTCTTCCAAACATAAGTACAATTTAATTTAAAGGAAGATGATGCTGCTGTCTCCCACATGTGAGGACATGATTAGTCTAAGGAAGATCTTATTTCTTTGCCAGAGATAGTTCAGGAATGAGCACCTCATCCTAATATGTTCAATGAGAAGAGGCTTGCTGCAGAAGTCTAGGAAAATCTTTAGCTCTTACATGTGACCGAGAAAGTGGTACCTCTGCTTATGCTTGGCAGCCTCTTTGCGCCCATGAGGCTAGAGTGTTCATGATGAGGGTGTGGCAAGCATAGTGGAGACAAAGAATGAATCTGGATCACTGATGCCACTGTTCAACCCCTGGGTCAATAATCTCTGAAGTCCACTCCACCTGTACTTTAATGATATATGAACCAATCATTTTTCTTGTTCAAGTAAGTTTCATACAGGTAGCCATAGCCTGGAGCTAAAGACATTTGAATTGTGAGATTTAAAATATGGGCTACTAGAGAAAATAAAAAAGATTCTTGACATGCTAGTATTATGAGACATAATTTAGAGTAGCAAATTTGCCAGTCAGTTACTTATGTAAAGGAACAAGTGACCAGACTTAATAGCTTTTTATGTGAAAAGCATTTAGCAGGATTTATCTATTACAAACTCAATATGAATCAGCAAAAAGATGTGACAGCAATAAATACAACAATAAAATAAGGCCAGATTAATAGGAATATAATACAAAGAGAATAAACTCTGAGCCTCTATAATTCAGGCACATTGCAATATTTTATTAAAAAGCAAATTTTAAAAATGAAAACCAGTTTAATAATTTAAAGTAAGCTCAGTCCTTATATGCATTTTTAGCTTAACATTAAACGGGGTTCATTTCATAAAGCAAACTGTACTTCTGAAAGTCATCTTTCGCCCCTCCCTCTCTCTTCAGCGGCTTAGAGGTCTTGCTTCCTTCTACCCCTCACCCCTGCCCTTGTCCCTCTTTCTATCCCATATTCGTCCACGTTTCCCTTAATCTTTTTCCCCTTTGTCTTTTTCACTCCAGTTGTTATTATTATCATATTCTGCTCATGAGTAAATCTCAATCTTTCTAATACAAATACCTCGGCACCACAGCTGTTTAGGTCAGGTTTTCTCTCCTTCACCTCTTTATTAATTAGTTTTATTTATACAATAAAATCCTTTACCCGTAAGCAAGATGGATATGTGAGGAACAAATTCCACCGTAGATGGGAAAACAAGCATGACTATTCAGATACAGATAGCTTTGGGAGCCGTCTCCATAATGTCCAGTTTCAGAGGTGGTCCTTCCCCATATCCTGAGCTGATCAGATTTTATTTGGAATATATAATGTTCAATTGCCAGTATAATATTTTCACAGTGATATTAAAATATCAGTGAATCTGTAAGATAATGTGGTGCAATGTTAAGTCAGCATGTTAAATAAAAAATTGGTCAGGGGACTGGAAAAGCTGGGTGTAGAAAAGTGCTGCACATCAGAGATGTTTGCCATAATGCAAATGTTCTGTGCTGTCTAGTACAGTAGCCATTAGCCTCGGATGGCTATTGAACACCCGGAATGTAAAATGTGGCCCTGCGACTAACTTTTAAATCTTATTTAATTTTAATCTATTTAAATTATGTATTTAAAAAATATTTTATTTATTTATTTACTTTTAAGATTTTATTTATTTATCTTTACAGGGGAAGAGAAGGAGAGAGGGAGAGAAATATCAATGTATGGCTGTCTCTCGTGCATCCCCTGCTGGGAACTGACCTGCAACCCAGGCATGTGCCCTGACTGGGAATGGAACCGCGATCCTGTGGTTTGCAGGCCCCAGCTCAGTCCACTGAGCTACACCAGTATTTAAACTATATTTTAAATGAACACTGTATTAATCAGAGTTATCCCAGAGAAACAGATCCTTTGATTGATGATAGGCAGAGATAGAAATAGAGGCAGAGACAGAGACAGAGATAAAGACAGAGACAGAGATACAGGTAGGAACACAGACATGGAGAGAGAGGGGAGAGAGTGAAAGAGAAATTTGTTGCAGGAAATTGGCTTATGTGATAACGGGGGGCTGGCTAGGTAAGAGCAAAACCAACAGAGAAGGGCTGGCTGGAAACGCTTGGGCAGGAGTTAAAGTTCCATTCTATAGGCAGAACCTCCTCTTGTTCAGGGAAACCTCAGTTCTGTTCTTAAAATGTTTCAACTGATTAGATAAGACACATCCATATTACCAAGGATAATCTTTTTTACTAAACTCAACTAATTGTAGATCTCAACCGCATCTGAAAAATACTGTTATAGCAACACCTGAATTAGTGTTTCACTACATAACTGGGAGCTAAAGCCTCGCCAAGCTGTCACGGAAAGCTAACCACCACAGCCACACAGACTGGTGGCTACCATTTTGGAAAGGTAGGTTTAGGGGAAAAAAAGGGTCAAGTTTGACAGATAACTTCACATATTGGAATAACTTGGGAATGGGGGACATGTACATGTTCTTATCAGGGATGTACAAATCTGGAGTTTGAACCTTCCTCTTTATCTTAGTGAGAGGAAGAATTAACTGTTTAAAACATCCAAAAGGAGAATAGACCACATGCAAAATAATGAGCCTCTAATTCCCAGAACTCTGAAGGAGTGCTATAGTATGATTTTTTTTTTTAAATCCGGCATGGAATGGTTACCTGGCATGGATGTAGCAGAAGAGATTCTTTCATTGCATTGGATTTGATATAAACCAGCTTAAGTTTCCATAACTTTCAGAGGTGTAGCAACACATAACTTTATTATAGGTAGACTTACAACCAAGAGATTCTATTTGGGAAAAAGAAGAAATGTTACTTTGCATGTTTATTTAGATAAGAGACTTGGAGGAACATTGGTAAAGTAAGGCAAGACATAATAATAAAGCAATGATTTTTTTTTCGAATTTAAATCTTGATAATACATGCCTTCTACTCCCATCTCAAAGCATGGTACAGAATACGAGTATGGTCAATTTAGTAAAGAACTAAGGTTTTTCAAACTTAGACTTAACATGCTAATTTTTTTCTCTAAGTGTATCTATCACAAACACAATTATGGTGTGACATTTGCCTTGGTGCCTCAGTTATGTTAGTTGTATCTTTGTCACCATTCTTCACATGAAACACACAGCAGTATACACAATGCTATTCCTTTCCGTCTTGACAAATCTTTTCTCAACAGTAAACTTAAACTCATCCGTACACAAAAGCCTAAGTGACTAATAATAGCTTAAGATATAAAATCTTCTCTGAAATTTTAAGGTTTGAAATTATGAGATCTAATCCTTAAAATTCATTGACAAGAAGGTAGCAAGATTCAGTAAGAAAAAGTGATGCATATAAGGTTATACGGTTATTTACTGGTGAGGCCGGTGGTGGACCAATGTCCCCGCTCACTGAGCAGCGTGCCTTTTCAACTTTGCTCGCTCTTAAGGCAACCGTGTGGCAGCAGGGATCAAAAAATAAAACTGAAAGAATCAACTTTCAACAACATAATTTATTATGTTAGGTCTTTAGCAAACCGGCAAGGGCTACGTTTTGGGAGGAAGGAGTCCGGGCATGGAATGGACTATCCTCTTGCCTCAGACATGACAGTATGCTAGGGAGTTACTTCTTTCTGTGAGATACTTCTACAAACCAAAAACAGACCCCCGAATGGATTTTCTACCAACGTTCTGTATTGCTTTTGTTGGTACTTCATAACAGACAGGTTTGGGTCCGTAAAGGAGCTCCTCATAATGAGACTGAAGCTTCTGTCATGAACAAACAGTGGAAAAATGATGGATTTGGCAACACTCTTGATCAATTTCACAAAAAGCCAAATTATGATGCTCAGGGGATGGGGATTAAGTGGTTTGTTTGTTCCTGCTCCAAATAAAGAGGTAAATACAGATGCAAGAAAAATATCAGCAGGGGCGGGCATGTTTCCAGAACACACTGGTCAGGCTTCAGAATCTAAAGCTAAAGGAATCTCGAGGAATACATAAAATTCTATTTATTTTGCAATGTTCCCTGGAGTCTGCCAGTGAACCAAAGTTGCCCAATTACACTTCAGCAGGAATTCTCTTTTGTTTTTTTCTGTTTCACCAACTGCAGCATGCATTTCTTTTTCTTTTCTTTCCTTTTTTTAATTTTTAATGTTTTAGCTTTAAACATTGTTGTAACTACTATGGAATTATGTGTTGCTCTTATGTACATCATGTATATGGATACACATACACATATATTTATATATAAAGAATATATATATTTTAGCCTCTGTTTTTAAAATTGAATACATATATACATACACAAGTAGAATAAAAATACAAATAGAAACTTATTTGACTACAGAAGGTGTTTTTAAATCTACTTTTTTATCATCCTTGCTTCTCACCCTGTGTTTTACTAAGTGTAATGAAGCTTTGCGCTTCTATTTCCATAGATACACTTTACTTATGAAATTGAATCATTTCCAATAGCTAGAAGTTCTCAGGTTTTATTTTATGATTTGGAACCGAAACCTGTGCAATCCTGAGACAACTCTCTTGAGATGCAACTTGCTTTATTTACCCTCCTGAGGGACAGTTGGAAAGTGGTATGAAAAAAGAGAAGGCAGCGTGCAGATCCATTCATTTAATAAAGTGCTTACTTATTCGTGAAGACAAATGGCAGTTTGGAGTTGAAGAGGATCCACTTATACACACAGTTGTTTTCTCTCCTGGATTTGCAGGTTAAATGAATAGAACACATGCACACAGAGTACACAGCAACGAAGGAATCACAGCATCATTTTCCCCATCTGCCCCACACTTGCTTTGCTCTGTGGAGTCCGGTCAGATTTATATGACCAACCAGGTCTGGGAAAAAGAAAAACACATATTCCCAAGCCTATTTGATTTTCCTTCAGGAAATTATAAGATATATATATATCTCATCTGTTCATTAAGGATCTATTTATTTGAGCTTAACATAGTATTTCCTAAACATATTTACCCACTTAAAATTTTTTTTCTATAGCATCAAGTAACCCAGAATGCTGACTTAGATCCCACAGGATACTTAGTTCATATGACTCACTTTGGGAAATTTTGACATCGAAGACAGATTGGGAGAATCATCATCAGTGTCGAATGGCAGGGTCTTGGGTTAGTGTTATTTTTGTGTGTATACCTTATAAATCATCTGCATTGAATACTAACCAATTTCACAACATAAGAAAGCAGTGTTTTTAACAAACCAAATGGAATAGGAAGCTCTTCAGTGACATAAACTTGAGAGTGGTCCCTTGGTCCTCCAAGTCCCAGCACCGCACCAGCACCCTCACGGGTCTTGTATGGATTCCCCATGTTCAGTCGCTGCCTTGAGATAAGATGCTAAGGAGACACATCAAAAGGAAACTGTGTTATCTGCATGGTGGGACACATCACACATTCAGCAACCATCAGTGCCATGGAGTGGGCTTTTAGATTAACATGTTTTCCTTTAGCTGGCTTGGAGAATAAAAAAGCAACTGTGACAACAGGTGAGGAATAGCACCGCATTGCCTCTGATCAGCACTCTTATTTAAGCCATCACTCTTCCGCTCAGAACACTTTCCCTCACAGGGAGAACTTCCATAAGAACTCGGGACCTTCTGTGGTCAGCTCACAGTACAGCTGTCAAAACTTCCACGCTCCTTACTGACTCTTTCTGTCCAGACTGGTTGGTGTAATATATGGATCTCTGATGTGTTTTGTATATCCTAGCACCTAAAATTATCACTCTCTTCCCTATCC
>PVKM010051188.1:0-10528 GCA_004027735.1 Carollia perspicillata
GGGAGGAGGGGGTGGGGAGAAGGTACAGAGAATAAGTAGCATAGATGGTGGGGAGAAAATAGACAGGGAGAGGGCAAGAGTAGTGTGGGAAATGTAGAAGCTAAAGAACTTATGATACATGGACATGAACTAAAGAGGGGGAGTGTGGGTGGGAGGGGGGTTGCATGGTGGAGGGGAATGAAGGGGGAAATGGGAGAACTGTAATGGCATAATCAATAAAAAAATTAAAAAATACAGTTTGGTATCAGGTATTGTGATCCCTCCTACTTTGTTCTTATTTCTCAAAATTGCAGCTGGTATTCGGGGTCATTTATGGTTCCATATAAATTTTTGAAGTGTTTGCTCTATGTCTGTGAAATATGCCACTGGTACTTTAATAGGTATTGCATTGGATCTGTAAATTGCTTTGGGTAATATGGACATTTTGGTGATGTTAATTCTTCCAATCCATGAACATGGTATATGTTTCCATTTGTTTGTGTCTTCCTTGATTTCATTCTTCAGTGTTGTGTAGTTTTCTGCATACAGGTCTTTTATCTCCTTGGTTAGGTTTATTCCTAGGTATTTTATTTTTCTTTTTGCTATATCATATGGGATTTTTTTTCTTGATTTCTGCTTCTGCTGTTTCATTGTTGGTATACAAAAATGCCTTTGATTTCTGGATATTGACTTTGTATCCCACTGTTTTGCCAAATTCATTTATTAGGTTGAGCAGTTTTGGGATGGAATCTGTAGGATTTTCCACGTACACTATCATATCGTCTGCAAACAGTGACAGTTTTGTCTCCTCCTTTCTGATTTGGATGTCTCTTATTTCCTTTTCTTGTCTGATTGCTATGGCTAAAACTTCCAATACTATATTGAATAGAAGTGGTGAAAGTGGACAACCTTGTCTTGTTCCTGATCTTAGTGGAAAAGATTTTAGTTTTTGTCCATTGAGTATGATGTTGGCTGTAGGTCTCTCATATATCGCCTTTATTATGTTGAGGAATGCTCTCTCTATTCCCACTTTGCTGAGTGTTTTTATCATAAATGGGTGCTGTACCTTGTCAAATGCTTTTTCCGCATCTATTGATATGATCATGTGATTTTTGTCCTTGCTTTTGTTTATGTGATGTATTACATTTACTGATTTGCGAATGTTGAACCATCCTTGCATCCCTGGGATGAATCCCACTTGGTCATGGTGTATGATCTTCTTAATGTATCACTGGATGCGGTTTGCCAATATTTTGTTGAGGATTTTAGCGTCTATGTTCATCAGCAATATTGGCCTGAAGTTTTCTTTCTTTTTTGAATCTTTATCTGGTTTTGGGATTAGGATGATGCTGGCTTCGTAGAAGGAGTTTGGGAGTCTTTCATCACTTTGGATTTTTTGCAATGGTCTGTGAAGGATCGGGGTTAGTTCTTGCTTAAATGCTCTGTAGAATTCTCCTGTGAACCCATCTGGTCCAGGGCTTTTGTGTGTTGGGAGTTTTTTGATCACTGCTTCAATTTCATCTGCTGTTATTGGTCTGTTCAGGCTTTCTGCTTCTTCTTCGTTTAGTTTTGGAAGATGATATTTTTCTAGAAATTTGTCCATTTCACCTAGGTTTTCAAATTTCTTGGCATATAGCTCCTCATAGTAATTTCTTACAATCCTTTGTATTTCTGTGGTGTCAGTTGTAATCTCTCCTCTTTCATTTCTGATCGTGTTTATTTGGGTCCTCTCTCTTTTTTTCTTGATGAGCCTGCTTAAAGGCTTGCCAATTTTGTTCATCTTTTTAAAAAAACAGCTCCTGGATTCATTGATTCTTAGTATTGTGTTTTTAGTCTGTATGTCATTTAATTCTGCTCTGATCTTGGTTATTTCCTTCCTTCTACTAGCTCTGGGCTGTCTTTGTTGTTGTTCCTTGAGTTCTTGCAGGTGTAGGGTTAGGTTGTTTGTTTGAAATGTTTCTATCTTTTTTAGGTAGGCCTGTATTGCTATAAACTTCCCTCTCAGGACTGCCTTTGCTGTGTCCCATAAGTTTAGGGTTGTTGTAAGTTCATTTTCATTTGTTTCCAGAAACTTTTTTATTTCTTCCCTAATTTCATTCTTGACCCATTCATTGTTTAATAGCATGGTAGTCAATCTCCATGATTTTGAGTGTTTTGGGTTTTTTCCCTTGGGGTTGGTTTCTAATTTCAGTCCCTTGTGGTTAGAGAAAATGCTTGGTGTGATTTCAATTTTCTTGAATTTGTTGAGGCTTGTTTTGTGTCCTATCATGTGGTCTATCTTTGAAACTGTTCCATGTGCATTTGAATAGAATGAGTATTTAGCTTCTTTCAGATGCAGGGCTCTATATATATCAGTTAAGTCCATTTCATCTAGGGCATTGTTCAATGCCACAATATCTTTGTTGATATTTTGTTTGGAAGATCTGTCCATTTTTGATAGTGGGGTGTTAAAATCCCCTACTATAATTGTGTTGCTATCAATATCTTTCTTGAAGTCCTCTAAGACTTTCTTTATGTGTTTGGGTGCTCCTATGTTGGGTGCATATATATTTACAATGTTTATGTCTTCTTGGTGGAGTCTTACCTTGAGTATTATGAAGTGACCTTCTGGGTCTCTCTTTATGGCTCTTTTTTTTGAAGTCTATTTTGTCTGATATGAGTATTGCTACCCTGGCTTTTTTTCTGTCCATTTGCTTGGAAAATGTGTTTCCAGCCCTTCACTTTCAGTCTGTGTAGGTCTTTTGTCCTCAGATGGGTGTCTTGTAGGCAGCATATGTGTGGGTCATGCTTTCTTATCCATTCAGCTATTCTGTGTCTTTTGATTGGGGCATTTAATCCATTTACATTTAAGGTTATATGGATAGGTACTTATTCATTGTCATTTTTGTACCTATGTTCCTCTCTGTCTCTCTCTTTTCCTTCCTTTCCTTAGAGCAGCCCCTTAAGCACCTCTTGCAGAGCTGGATTGGTGGATGTGTATTCTTTTATACTTCCTTTGTCTTGGAAGCTCTTTATTTGGCCTTCTATCTTGATTGAGAGCCTTACTGGGTAGAGAAGCCTAGGTTGCAGGCCTCTGGTTCTCATTTCTTGGAATATTTCTTGCCATTCTCTTCTGGCTTGGAGTGTTTCCATTGAGAAGTCAGCAGCTAACCTTATTGGGGCTCCCTTGTATGTTACGTCCTGTTTCTCCCTTGCTGCCTTTAGGATTTTCTCTTTGTCTTGGAATTTTGCCATTTTAATTATGATGTGTCTTGAAGTGGGCCTCTTGGGGTTCCTCTTGATTGGGACTCTCTGTGTTTCCTGTATTTGTGTGACTTTTTCCTCGTTGAATTAGGAAAGTTTTCCATCATTACTTTTTCAAATAGATTTTCTATCCCTTGCTTTTCTTCTTCTCCTTCTGCTATCCCTATTATATGGATATTATTACATTTCATATTTCTTGCATTTCTCTTAATCCCTCTTCATTCTTTCTGAGCCTCTTTTCTTTTTCTTGCTTCTTCTGGGTGTTTTTTTTTCTACTTTGTCCTCCAACCGGCTGATCCAATCTTCTGCTTCATTGATCCTGCTTTTGATTCCTTCCACTGTGTTCTTCAGTCCAGAAATTGTATTCTTCACTTCCTCTGAGCCCTTGTTTATGTTTTCTATTTCCTTTTTCATGTTGATATAGTTTGCAGTGAGTTCACTGTAGTTTCTGGTAGTTTATTGTGAGCTCATGGAACTTCCTGACAACCAGTTCTTTGAATTCAATATCTGATAGCTGACTTGACTTCATTTCATTTAGCATTCTTTCTGAGGCTTCCTCCTTTCCTTTCATTTGGGGATTGTTTCTTTGCCTTCCCATTGTTTGTGAGACTCTTCTTGTTAGCTTCCACTTCTTAAATGGATTTGTTCTGGCTCCCTGGGTTTATGGTGTGAACTGCTGTGGTAGAATGCTTTTGACATTCAGTGGTGCAGTTTACTTTGGGTATCTTGTTGTCACTGCTTCCACCTACTCTTTTTTTTTGAGATCAGTTGGAGAAGAAAGCAAAATGGTTTAAGACCACAGGAGAGTATTCTATAATATTTACAGTAGCAGCCAATATATAAGAGGTAGGAGATCTTTTGGCTATGTGTAGTGTTAACTATGATCTTCAACCCAACTAGCCAGTTTTAAGAAAGGATGGGAAGAAGATAAGACTCTTGTTGGGGAGGGAAGGGTTGTGAGTTGGATCTAGAAAGCAGTGAGGTTGTGGGAGGTCAGATTCTGGGGTGAAGTGAGAGTAAAGGATAGTAAATAGGTGTAGTGTGTTAGAGAAAAGAGTTAACCTCCACAATAATAGAGTTCAGGAGACTATGACCTGGGCTAAAATCCGGAAAGGGTGCTGTGAAGTATTTACAATTGTGTGGAACAGCAATTATTTACAATAATGTTAGAGCAACACTCATATGCCAGAATGTATGTGATCTGAATAACATGAACAGGGGGTATAGGACTTTGAGTAGGGTGCTGATGGAGCACAATTCACATGAAGGACAGTAAATTAGCAATACCTTGTGGAAGAGAAAATAGGGGAAACCTGTCAAATGGCACAATATAAGCTGCCAAGCAAAGAAGACTATACAGAAAGGAGGGGAGTACAAAAATACTATTAAAATAAAAGATGTAAGAATAATGAAAAAAATAATAATAGAAATATGCAGCAACTTGCAGTTTCCCTGCAATAGCTGAGTGAAATTTGTCTCACTGTCTCAGCTGTTGGGTTGCCCCTTCTTTGAGTCCACCTCAGGTCCTTTCACAGTTCCAAGTATTTTTCTCACTTGTGGGTATTTAAAGAAAAAAAAAAGTCAGGAGAAGGGAGAAAAAAGAGATAAAATTGGAAAGAAAGAATGAAGAGCTCTTCTTGGTTTCAAACTGGCCAAACCAGTTTTTCTGGTCTGGCTGTCTGCAGGAGGCTGGGGGGTGATTGGTGTGGTGTTTCTTCCTTCCCGATGTTTACTCAGCCTGTCTTGCAAGCACTGTCCCAAGAGCTAGTCTGGCTCCTTTCCCCAATATCTTAGATGGGGGAATCCAGGTGTTCTTCAGAACACTTTTCCCTGGTGGCTATCGTTGTAGGCTGGGTTGCAGGGGTGCCCACTCGGCTAGGCTTCCTAGGTCTGCAGGTTCGGGCATGAACACTTCCCAGTGCTATGGGGAACCACTGTGCCTTCCTGCATAACCTCTGTGTCTCTACCCAGCTGGGTGGGGAGTCAGCTGCGAGGCTGTCACAGCTGATTCCCCAAACAGTCCCACTGTTTGATAAATTCCCCCTACTCAAGCCTGCTGCCCCATGTAGCCCAGTTCTTCAGCCAGACTGGTGACTATCTTGGTCAGTGTCTGTCACTGCAAGACTCAGCTCTCCTGAGCTGGCGACCACAAACTCCGCAAGTGATCATGGCCCCGTGCATCTTGCCTCTTCGTCCTTATTCCCCTCCCTGAGACCAGGCTTCTCCTGGTGTTGCTCAGACCCTGCTCTGTCAGGGAGGGAGGGAGCAGCTGACCCGGCTCTCTCCCAAGGACTCTGTGGCAGGTGCCAGCTCCAGGTGCCCGGCCTGGGGCTGCAGCTGCCCTGTCCCAACGCTGGTCCCAGGACCTTATTGTCCTGAAATATCCTTCTTACCATCTGGTTTCTGGTTTTTCAGTGTCCACTACAATTTTTGGACTCTTATTTTCAAATATGCTGGTGTACTGTTGGTTGTCTGCTTTGTTCCTCCGTGGATTAGCCAGGTTTTCTTCATGAGTGTAGGGAGAAGTGAAATCCACTCCCTCCTACTCTGTTGCCATCTTCCTCCTCCAATCCAAGCTCTTTTTTAAAAAAGTAGTCCTGGAGGGCCTCTATTGTTCCCTTTTTACAGATTAGAAAAACATGTCTCACAGAGATTAAAGGCTATTGTCATAAAATCGGTTAGTAAGAGAGCTCGGATTGAAGCTCAGTCTCCTGACTACATATTCAAGGATTTGTTTGATCCACTGTTGAGTATAGGTAGTCCAGAGTGGTTCTTTGCCACAGTATAACAGAACCACTGGGTTTTATTGCTCTGGATTCTACTGCCTGCCACTGATAAGACCCATGAGTCCAAATGCCAGAGTCTCATGAAAAGGAAAGGAACCATTTATACAAAAATTGTACAGGTTTAGAATAATGGCAGAATTCTGATGTTAAATTCCACGCCCTTTAAAAACAAAAGCTCCCCCCACCCCCAAACACACAGTCCTGCCTCCCCTTGCCAAACCAGGCTAGTCAGAAGTACCGTCTCTCAGGAAAAGAAATAGGAGTCTGTAGCTTAGCTGGGCAGATTCCTGTCTATATTCCGGCTTCTTCCAGCTGTCCATGCTTGGCTAGGCTCCCACTGTCAATCCAAAGCCGCATCCTTGTGGTGGACCTGCGAGGTCCTTTTGCATCCTTTCAAACTGCTTAGCCAACACCCCATAGGGCTGCTACATCCTGTTTTTCTGCTCCTTTCTAAGCTGCGTGGTCAATAGAGCCATGGCTGCCCCACATTCGGGTTTTAAATCCCAGCACAGATCTTACTCTGTAACCCTATTTCCAATTCCTCCCACACTGGGTTACACCTGCCAGTGTTCTGGTCTCTTCTGCTTTTCTCAGCTGCTATTGTTATTCCAGGTATGCTTGGTCCTGTGAGGTGGAAACAGCCTTCAAGCCACTAGCTCAGGTGCAGCAACCAAAGTACTGCCTCCCGGCTGCATCATGGGTTAGAGTCATGCCCATCTCCCTGGCTCTGAGCACAGCAGGCACAGCTACTTGACATTACTAAAACACTGGCCACTTTTTTTTAAATATGCAAAGTAACTCTCAATGGCCTTGCTTGGCTTCCTCTTCCCCCAGCCATGTAGTGGGGGAACTTCCCCATTTTTGGTGACCCCAATATTTCCTATTACAACAGGGCAGAAATACTTGTTCATCTTATCATTAAAATATTTTAATGATAACATTGTTTTGATATCATTATTATAACATTTCATGTAATAAGCATGAGGTACAGAAAGTAGATGTTTTTCCCTAGTATCATAGAATGTCCATCAAGCCATATTTTTAAGGCCTCCACTATTTGTCTGTAATTGTGAGAGTGTTGATTTCAGATATTAAGGTCCAAGTTTATGTTCATTATGAAAATTGTGTATGAAAATGTAATAAATTTAACTAAAAGTGTACTCTCAAGATATGATCATAGAGTTCTAACTGAGCAAGTCATGGTGGGTAGTCAGGTCCAGGCCCACATCAGGATTATCTTTGCCTCAAGGAGCCCTATTCATTGTTTCTGTGCATCTAGGTTAACAAGCCTTTGAAATGTCTCTCTTTCAGATCCATCTGACACCTAACCACCCTTAAGAGAGCACATAGCCTTATTAACTGTCCTGTAATCCAATCCCAGCCATGCTTTCTCCCATCCTCATACAGTCTTCCTTAATTCCGAATGATACTGATAGACTGGTAGTGAACTGAGAGCATAGTGTGCAGCCAGACAATATATTTGTGAACCACCCAGGGCCATGGCAAGGAGATTGAGTTTCCCAGCACTCCTGCAGCAAGGCCATGTTACTGGCCAAACAAGCACATGCTCCCAAGCCTACGTGCAGGATGGTGGCAGGAGGAAGTCCTTACACTGAGCATGCCCAAGACTAGAAAGAAGTGGGAAAAAGCCCTTCTGACCCCTTCATATACCAAATTGGGAGTGAGACCAGGGGAAGGCAGACACATGTTCAATAAACATTAAAATTGCAGCAGGGAGAGGTACTAGACCAGATGCCTGTTAGTCTAGCCAGGAGAAAGAAGGAATTGGTCAGAAAGTGGACCCACCCAAAGTGCTTGAAAGTTTAGGATGTTAATTGGTCATTCTGAGAAAGCACCTGATCCATCCCACAACCAAAAGTAACAAAAACCCAGGAGAACAAAGATATCTCTCTCTTGGTCATGGCGCCTGCTCAGGACCTGCACTCAGATGGTTTATTGGCTTGTCCTCACCATGGGCCCTGGCCCCTGGCCTCCAGAAGGGAGTCTCTTTCTCCCTGACCTGGTGGAGCATACACTGATGCTTCTGCATGCTTTCCAACCTGGGAGCACAGAACCTTGTGGTCCTGGAACCCTCATGGTCAATGATGGTGCTGGCTCCATACACAGCCTCCAGGAGGGAGTCTGAAGCTGGACAGCAGCTGGGAGCAAGCTAAGCTACCTTGATAACTGCTTAGAAGGTGACTTTGGCTCCAAAGGATGGTACTTTATGAGGGAGCAGGAGTTCTAGGCACTGCCTTTTGTTTAGGACTTGCTGAGGACAGCTAGATTTTATGTGAGTTTTGCAGAGGAAATGAACTTGAGAAACCTCTGTCCATTTTTTAAAAAAATATTTTTATTGATTATGCTATTATAGTTGTCCCAAATTTTCCCCCTTTGCCCTCTCCACCCAGTACCCCTATTTCCTTTAGCAAACCCCCACCCTCTTAGTTCATGTCCATGGGTCATGCATGTAAGTTATTTTGCTACTCCATTTCTTGTACTGTTCTTAACATCCCCCTGTCTATTTTGTACTGACCAATTTGTGCTTCTTAATCTCTGCACCTTTTCCATCATTCTTCCCCTTCCCCCTCCCAACTGATAACCATCCAAATGATCTCGATAGCTATGATTCCGTTTCTGTTCCTTTGATCTTCTTTTTCTTAAATAAGTCCCTTTAACATTTCATGTAATAATGGCTTGACAATGAGGAACTCCTTTAGCTTTACCTTGTCTGGGAAGCACTTTTTCTGCTCTTCCATTCTAAATGATAGCTTTCCTGGGTAGGGTTAGGGTTAGGGTTAGGGTTAGGACCCTCTTTGGGTCCAACTTGTTTGGGACCCTCCATATTTCCTGGACTTCTATGTCTATTTCCTTCACCAAATTAGGGATGTTTTCTTTCATTATTTTTTCAAATAAGTTTTCAATTTCTTGCTCTTCCTTTTTTCTTTCCTGTACCCCTATGATCAAATGTTGGTATGTTTAAAGATATCCCAGAGGCTCCCTAACCTACCCTCATTTTTTTAAATTCTTTTTTCTTCTCACTTTCTGATTGAATGCTTTTTTCTTCCTTGTGTTCCAAATCATTGATTTGATTCTCTACTTCATCCCCTTCACTGTTGGTTTTCTGTATATTTTTTATTTCAATTAATGTAACGCTTATTCCTGCCTGGGTCTTTTTTATGCCATTGAAATACCCAATGAGTTCCTGGAGCATCCTGATAGCCAGGGTTTTGAACCCTGTATTTGATAGATTGCTTATCTGCATTTCCTTTAGTTCTTTTTTTGGATTTTTGTTCTATTCTTTCATGTGGGCTATATTTCTTTGTCTCCTCAACTTGGCAGCCTTCCTGTGTTTGTTTCTGTGTATTATGTAGAGACGCTTTGACGCCCTATCTTAGTAGCATGGCCTATTGTAGAAAAACACACCTGTAAATTGTATGAGGCAGAGTCTTAGGTAATTGCCAGGGAGGGGCAAATTGTGTCCTTGCTCAGTGGCTCTGTTTGGGGGAGGGCTAGAAGAGGGGACAATGCCATTGCCTGGCCTCTGGAGTTTTGCTTGGGAGGAAGCTGTCTCCCAGTTACCTTGTTGCCAGTCACTTCACTTTCTCCCCATAAGCTCCTGGTTCCCTTCCAGCTGTTGCTGATTCCCAGGGGAGTTTGGTCTGCATGAGTTCTAAGTTCATTGCAAGCCCTTTAAGAGGAGTCTCTTGAATCTCGCAGTTTCTTCTGCCACCCTAACCCCCACTTGTTTTTGCAGCCAGAATTTATGGGGACTTATCTTCCTGGAGCTGGAACCCTAGGCTGGGTGGTCTGGTCTGGTGATGGGATCCCTAACTCCCGGGGCACCCTTCCCAATTTTTATCCACCACATGTAGATGTAGGACCATGTGTTCATGTCTCCATGCCACTCTGCATCTCCACATCTCTCCACCTCTCAGTGCTTCTCTGCACATCTCTGTGTCTCCACCCCTCCAACCTGTCTGGATGAATGTGGCTTCTTTAAATTTTTGGTCGACAGACTTCCATACAGCTCAATCTTCTGACAATTCTGGTTGATATTTGTTTTGTAGTCTAGTTGTAATTTTTGTGTTAGGTGGGCAAGGAGGCAAGGTGTGTTTACTTACACCTCCATCTTGATGGGAAGTCCCTCATCTCCTTTTTCACCAGCCTCTTTCTCTAGAGTTTGCCTTTTTGTGACAGTGAGCAGCCAAACCCCACTTTGCTTCAGTAACACAAATGTATAAAAGAAACTGAAAAACTGTAATTTACCAGATCATTGGGATCTTCTTGGTATGTCATCAGTCTGGCTCAAATGAATCCTCATAACATTTTTCTGCAGGTTTAGACCTTTGTTATGTCAACAATATACAAGAAACTACTAAGTGAGAAACTGTCTAGGTGCTGGATATGCATTGGCAAATGACATCCATACCTCCACTTTCATGGATCTTCCAGTCTGCTCAGAGAGCTTCTAGTCTATCTGATATTTTCACTTTGGTTATCAACTTATTGCTTAATTA
>PVKM010051189.1:0-10523 GCA_004027735.1 Carollia perspicillata
AAATAGAACAAAGTCTTCGTAAATTCAGGTAAATTATGTATGTCCATTTCTCCTAGCCTTGGACACAAGTTAGGAAGTGACAAAACATATTTTAATTAAAATGTGTCAAAAATATGTAAGTAAGACTTAAATTCCCTTTTATATTGCTGCCTTTAACAGGTATATAAGTCATATTGTTTCTTATTTTTATAATTAAAATATTTGATAATGATGTTTCTCTGAAGATTTACTTCAACTTCAATTTTAATCAGTATTTAATTTTTAAATAATAATTAATTTATCTACACAATCATAGAAAATGACTGGATATAATCTCTTATGCTGTGGCACAGTGCCGATAGAAAAAGAAGTGGAAAAATACTACCCATAACACATCATTAGACAAATTGATAGCTCATTGTACTCTTCTCCCATGTTACAAATGCTGACCAAGCCAGAAACATAAGCAGAAGGAAAGAGGAAGGAGTGTTCTCTGTCGAAAAGGTGCGATGATTTATTTAAAATAAAAAGTCAAAGGTTTCAAAGTCAAGCTTCAAACAGGTGTCAATATGCATGGTCACAACAAAGTGCCCCACAAAGAAGGGGCCCCTTACAGCTGCCCAACCCAGCAAACGTGTTCAGCTCTTCACTTCCTCTAACTGAGCACAACGGGCGTGGATGTGGGTCTACATTTTAAACAAATAAAAGAGAAAGCTACCTGAATCACCAGTTTGCCAAATTCTACCAGATTCTCAAATCTTAACAGGGCTGTCTCCTCAAGCTTTGACTTATTTATTTTTCCCATCAAAAAACTTTCCATTTGCTTCCTCCCAAAATAGTTGGTGAGGAAAAGCAAACCTTTCAAAAGATGCTTCCTTGCTGGATTCTTTCTTGAAATGAACAACCTGGAAGGGACGGTAGAGAAAGGCTTTTGATCGTATTATTTGTTCACTCTGTAGTCCAGAGTGGTTAAAATTAATGACTTTTACTATGCAAATAAATATGGAGATATTTTATTATTGGAACCTATTAAATTAAGGGGCAACACTTCTAGTTAGACTTTCATGGGATCCTTATAGTAAGTACATTATGGAGAGTAACTGTTTTATCTTGCTAAAATATGTTTTGCAATTTCTCTTCAGTCTAATTTACTGGAATGGGCAAACATAAAGTTCAACAGAAAATATAATTATGGATATTTTAACATAAGTAAAAGCAGTGATTACCTGTTGCTCTTTAGTCAAACAGTAATTCAAAGTAAGTAATTTTTAAGATAAGTAGACCCATTATGAATAATCAGCAAACTTTAATGTTTATCTTATTCCAACAAATTATTTTGTAAACATTTAGGTTAAAGTGGTTATCTGTTTTTTCAATGACTATGTCTAGTCATAAAAATACAAATTAAATCGTAATTTACATTATATGCTGTACATGATATTAGGTACTACTAGTATAAGATAAAAAGAAGACATATTTATCCAAATAAGTTTCTAGGCCCAAGATAAATCTGCTCCTGCCTGTGGTGTCACGTCAGCAAACTGAAGGCAAAATATGTTTAGTGTCCCTGTAAATGCTCCAGGTGACCAGAAAGGTGCTCTATCCAGGCAGCTAATCCCTAAACACCAAGCCAGCTCCAGGCCTTCTCACCCCAAACAAAGTTGACTCTTTGGCCCCAGCCATTCAACTGTTTTCTATTTTTCTCTTCCTTGTTCTTTATTCTTTACCCTATAAAAAAAGTTCTGCCTTCTGTCCTGTTTGCGATTCTCCAAAAGCAGATGATGCACTTCATGGAGTGTTAAATAAATGTATCACCTAAACTGTCTTCTTTAACCACTGAACACGCTTAAATGATTACTTGTTCTAGTCTTAGCAGGGTTTTTGTTTCACTTTGTTTTTGTCAACACCTTTAACTTTCTAGCTGCTGTTGAACTCCAGACTGGGTATTAAAATGATTCCTCCTCTGATAAAAATTACTTTAGTCATAAACTATGGGTACTATGTTTTGATTATAATGTAATTTCAAACTGAACTGTTTTCGTTATTTATATTTTGTAAACCTGTTAGATGCTAGTGACTTTGAATTCTCTGTTATACAATTGTAAGTTAAAGGTGGAAATGTTCTCTATTTTTCATGTTCAGCTGAAACCAGCGTTTTACACTACATAAATAAGTGCAACCATATTTTCCCACTCAGAGCTTTCTTAGACTCTGGATTAGGAAAAAATGAAGATACTTCTGAGGATCAGAAAGAAATAGGCAACAAGAGGAAAATTGAATCACAGAAATATAGTAGCTATTCCTTTTTGAACCTCATAGAGTAATAGGGTTTATATAAACATAAGCTAAATGGACCATTTATATCCCTCTGAGACTTTCTGGAAGCCAAACTCATAAGAGTCATACTTCACTAGCAAAGGAACAGCATATCTTCCACCAAAGACTTCGTCTGTGTTCAGAGGAAAAGGCAGGATTTTAAATGGCATCCTTAAGAGAGTAAGCCAGACTATTTATTTTCTCAAAGAAATAAATTTAGAGTGGTAAATGATGCAGGAACTTTTTTATTAAGTCATCCTAATTTCATAGCAGTTCTGCAAACTCTGTGACCAGAATCCCCAACTTGAAAATAAAAACATCTGTTAATTGTCCCTGTATGAAATTGTTGCCCTTGTGTGAGGATTTTTGTGGTGAATTCAATTCCCAATGTGCCTTCATACAATAACCAGAAATAATTAGCAACATGTCTAGAAAATTTCACTAAGAAACATGTTAATTTGCCCTGGAGACAGTTCTTTTATCTTCCGCATTTGTTTCCACAGATTTCTTACTGTGTTTATCTATGTGACTTTATGCCAACTGATAACCATTATAATTGCAGTCTATATGAACACTGCTTTTATACAATGTTGGGAGTTGTTTCCCTTGTTACTGAATGCTATGCCTCAACTTATATCAGTAGTTTTAATTTGTCAGCATAAAGCAGCATATTTCAGCTCAATTGTCCCTTAGCTGATAATTCTTTTCTTTTTAACTCTATTTAGTAATAATTGACAAGTACATTCATATCTATTTAAAATATGCAACGTGATGATATGATATACATATACATTGTAGAATACTGGATCAAGATAATACATCTATCACTACACATTGTTAACATAGAATGCTTAATTAAGATCGACTCATGCCAACTTTCAAGTACACAATACCACATTTTTAACTATAGTTGAGGCAGGATAGTAAGAAGCGGGGAAAATTCCTAGGTGAGTGGGATGAGGAAACTGAGAAAGAAAATCAAACAAGGTCAAACAGTTTGTCAGCTTACAGTCAGCTGGTGAATTGTAAGAATTTTAGTCAGCAACTCATAGCCAGCTGATGAGTTGTAAGAATTTATCAACTCTGACCAGGGACACTCGAGAGGGTATGGCTTGTGCCTCTCCTCCCTAACGGAAGAACACATAGCTTAAATCTCCCTGGCCTGGGAAATAAAGAACAAAGATCCAATTAATGCTATTTGTGCCAGCTAAACTCAAGGATGAATGAAGTTAGGGAAACAAATAACAAAAACCCCGTTAAAAACCAGACAGAACCAAGATAAAAATAAAACAGCATAGCAGACCCAAGAATAGTCCCCAACCTCCCTGTGTACTCATATTGACACATTAGCATATTAAAATGCAACTGGAAGACTGACTGATGAATGTTCTGTTGAAACCTAACCCTAAGATTACCTGCAGGAAAAACATTAAAAAAACTCTTAGAACAAAGGTGCAGCGTGGGCTCACCCAGGCTCATGACCATTTCCCTTCTGGGGATGAACTTTTTATTTCCTCCTGAATTCTAAGGGTGCCAAAGAGGCTTGCAGCCAGGGAGCAGTGGGCAGTGACAGCTCAACCAGGGCTTACCCCTGATCCTGTCTCCAGGGCCCCCTGCTCACAAGTGAGCTAACAGCAGCCCTGCCTTGGCTCACTCCTTTCCTAGAACCTTTCTAGGGAGACAAAGCAGTCCTCCTAGGCTCTCCTGTTACATCTTCTGCCCCAAGTCGTTATATTGATTCACTGCCCCGGCCTTAATAAACACACTCTCAAAATCACCTGGACTCATGTTGTGAAATCTTTCCTACACATAGTCAAGAACCCACATGCCACAGGTCGGCCTGGGGTGGACTTGCTTCGAGGTGGTGCCTGTCCAGACATATAGGAACCATGCTGTACATTAAACCCTCAGAACCTTCACCTTTTATAACTAAAAATGTGCACCCCTTGATCTACATCACCCCATTTTCCCCTCTCTCTAGCTCCTGTAAACACCGATCTATTCTGTGTTTCTATGAAATTGCCTATAAAATTGTTTTTACTTATTTATTTTTAGATTCCACATATACACAATACAATACATTATTTGTCTTTCACATTTGGCTTATTTCACTGAGCATAATGCCCTCCAGATACAAACTACATAATAAGATTGGCTGAACACACAGACATATACTAAGTATTAAGATTTTCAATTCATATAAATGTAAGTATGTATAAGATTTACTTATTTTATGTATTTACTTTTGTTTTGGCATTCAGATCTTGAGTGTTTAGCATCCTCAGTAAAATGGCATTTATACATAATTGTTAGGAAATGTACATCTGATTAAATTAGCTGAAAGTTAAAACATACATGGTTTATAGATAGATTCAGGACTTACATTTAATTCTCAACATGCCTTAGAATCAAAATTATAGATAGAAATGTACCTTATACAGTGCTACAGGTGCTCAGAACAAGAAATTAGTCTGAATTTGTGATGCCTGAGATTTTTAAAATCATTAATCTACTATTGGTTTTTATTATTACTTTAAAAGAAAATCTATTTATAAAAACAATTAAATTCCTGAATTTTGGATGAATATGGATTTTTACATATGTATTTTATAGATTTTGCTAATATATTTATATAGAGAGCTGTATTGTGAAATTTTAACATGTATTTAAAATGACTTATAAATTTTGCAAGGATTGTAAGACATAATTATTTATACATTTAGGAAAAGAAGGGTAAAATTCAAAAATATGAAAATTTCGAAAAATAGAAGTATATTCTTGTCATGTTCTCCATTAGATTATAAGTTAACAGTATTAAAATTATACCTAATAAGAAGTTGAAAGTCATTTTTATGAACTAAGTAGAAAAATACAGTTCTACTTTTAATATATGTTTAACATGTTTTTGGTTTTTGTAAATATTAGAGTGTAAAAATCGGATGATTTTGATGATCACAGGGTTTTTGTATAATGTATCTAATAAAGCAGCATACTGAGTCATGTACTATCAAAGAAAAACAGTAAATACATATATATCTAACTTTATATTAAAAGACTTAAAGTATAATATATAAAGCTAATCTCTTTAAGACGTTTACTTAGATAAAAACAGTCTTTAATAAATAAATCATGAATATATAGATAAAATAGATTAAATATTTAAAAGTGAGATGTTATAATATGGAATAAAAATAATTTTACAAGTTGCTTCTTTATATTAAAGAGTTAACTGGTGAATTCCATTTGGTAGTGAATTTTCATAAGACATTCTAATATAATTTTAACTGCCAATGATAATGTATTCGTCTTTTAGCAACAGACTAGTAACTGAAGAGTACCTAAAATTTCACCTTATTCACATAGCCTATTTTAGTTCATCTCAGCAACTATGTTCTTGTACTAAAGAGTCTAAATAATTGAAATCAGAGCTTATAAAATTGCTCAAGATATTTGTATCTTTTAGTTCTGAACCGTAAAAATGCTTATTTTAATGAACAGAACTGATTCTCTGACACTATATAAGTTATTAAAAATGTCAGGTTATCTGATTTCTATGCGTTCATGCCATCTAATGTGTTTATCCATTCAACCTAAACTTATAAAACATGCAATATTTATAAAGCATTCCTCAAAGCAAAGCACTGTGTGGACTTCACAGATGACTGGGGCCTGAAAGCAATTTTGAAAACAGGGCTATATTTGTTTTGCAGCTAAAATTTTTTATAGCTTATTACACAGTCAACATTCATCAATTAAATTTGGACCATCAAAAATATATTTTACTTATTAAAAAAAAAGTAGAATCTCTTTTAAAACTATTAAATCTGTTTAACTATTTTAAATCTATTTTTAAAAACCTTTCCTTAACAAACTAATATATTTTCAACAAAATTTATAAGTTTATTGTTTATGAATTGCCAAAGATAGCTTTTAATAAATATTTAACTTCACCTTCAATTGCCTGAAATAAAATGTACATAGTTGAATGTTCAAAAATGTTAAGTCCAATTGGATATAGGATTATCGTGTTCGGTTTACCAATTCAACAAAATAATCAAGGTAAGAGAATAGAACATATTCCAGAAATATCCCAAATGAAAGTCAAAAATCTATCCAACAGTTTTCACCTAGATAATCTGATGGGTTCTGTAGCTGTCTTCGTGTCCCACTGCCAGGCGTCTCAAGCTATAGGGTGCATTTTGGTTAAATCAAAACTGACAAAGTTTGGAGATAGAAGTCTGTGTTTCAAAACGAAATCATCACGATGAGAGTTTTCTTTCCTAGCACACCTGAGCAACTCCACAGAAAGGCAGTGCTTTAAGAATTTGGCGGATAGACAAACAGCTGGATATCATAAACGACGCCAAAAGAAATCACAAAGACATGCACTACAGAAGGAAACCATTCTTACCAAGATGGATATTTTAGTTATCTTTTGCAGTTGACCACACTCATTTGATGAAGCATTAATGTTTATCTTTAAACAAATAAAAAGATGAGATCAGGAAAATTGTGATGGAAGGAGACTTGACCTGGGAGTGGTGAACACACAGTACAATGTACAGATGATGTGCCGTAGAATTGTGTATCTGAAACCTGTACCATTTTATTAACCAATGTTACCCCAATAAATTAAATAAAAATAAATTGAAAAAAGAAAGCATTACATATATAGAATTATATTTTAGTATTAGATTAAAACCTAAAGACTCCTTACCGATATTAATAAAACTACCCAAAGAATAAATACTTTTTACTTTCCAGAGTCATTTTTAGGGTGATTGAAAAATAACTTTCATATCAAGGACCACATTGAATAGCATATTCAAAGATTTACATAAATCATTCCCTGAGCTTGAATTCAGCACATGGTCATGAAATGGACTCCAAACTAAACAATATCAGGAAAGAAACAACAAGACTTTTCAATAGCATTTATAACAATATTACTCTCCAGGACTCCTTAGAAAAAAACAAATGATGTCCTTTCCAGGTTTGGTTCTTCTTCTTGTGACTAATGTAGATACATACCTATAAATGTCATGGTGAAATTTAAATTCCATTGAAAAATAAAGATAACATAAAACATGTGGGTTTTGAAGTTAGACAAATATAAGATGAAATCTCAGTTCTGCCACTACCGTCTCTCTGATCTTAAACAACTTAATCCCAGCGAGCCTCAGTTTATTCACTTTGATAATTGGAATACTGTATTGTTTACTCAATATATATTTAAGATACTACCTTATTCTTGCAATACAGTTAATCCAGGAACTGCATCAATGAATGAGACAAAGACCTTGCCTTATAGCAGTAGAGTCAACTAGATAAACAAGTAAAATAATAGATTTATACTGATTGTGAAGAAAATAATACAAAATTGAAGAATGGCATAGTGTTTGAACCAAAATGATAAAAAGAGGCAATATTCTAGGCAAATGGAATATGTAATAAGCTCAGACGCTATAAAGACTTGATTTGCTTAAGAAACTAGCTTTGGTTTCAGAAGAGCAATTCAGGGGTTTGGTGTGCTGAATAATGACCTCCAAAGATATTCAGGCCCCTGGGAACTGTGAGCGCTACCTTATATGATGCAAGGGACTTTGCAGATGTGCTTAAGTAAAGAGTCTTGAGATGGGAGAATTATCTCAGATTATCAGGCTAGAGTATACATGTAATCACATGCTTTTATAACATGGAGTCCTCATAATATCATTAATGACATTACTAAGAACAGAACTAAATACCAAATTTACCCCTAGTTATTAAAAGTACATACTTTCTCTACCAAGATATAGATCTCTCTTAGTTACGTTATTTAGTTGACTTTGTAAGGTAAAACCATGGGCACCTACAAACAATATTACATATCATCAATCATCTAAGAAAATCACTGTTTTTTTTAAAGTCTATCAGATAGTACACAATAGAACAGTAGAGAAAAGCTAAAATAATTTAAAATGTCCATAAATCACTGACTTGTCTAAGAAAATACCAATATAGTATATTAAGAAAAAAGTGACAAAGTATTCAGGGAGTCGAGGACAACAAAATAATTTTTTAAAGAAATTTGAATAACTTAGTAAATGTACCCTAGAGATCCACAGTGATCATTCTTAAATGCCATTATAAGCCCTACATCAAAATATTGCTAATAATTTTGGCAAAATATGTTCCTTTATCATCTATGTAAGTTGGTTTAAAAAGTCCAACTCCTACTGCATGTACATGATAATGAAGTTTGTCTCTATTAGATATTATAAGACATATACAATTAATGATGGCATTATTAAAATAAGACAATTAAAAAGACATTCAAAAGTTTACATAAGATAAGATGTTCATATGACATCATGAAAAAGGCAACAATATGATAATAGGTAACATTAGATGGTACCACAGGTTGGGATTGGGTGAATGGTTGACAATAAAGTCCACGGAGAAGTTACTGGGGAGAAGGGACATTGTCTACATTTTGGTTATGGTGACAGTTACACAAATGTATCCATTTGTCCAACATACAGCAACTGTACACTGAAAAGCGTGCATTTTACAGTATGAAATTATGTTTAGTTAACCTGACTTAAGAATAGTGAAAGAAAAATGTATCTCTTTTGCTATGCTGAAAACTAGATTTCCTAGAATTCTGGATTCTGTAAGGTAGTTTAAAGTTTGTAGCCCATTTTAACTCATCAAATCTTTATTCAGAAGTATGGAGTTTATATTAAAAAATAACTCATTTACATTCAACCCTTAGGCAAAAACATATACAAATTATATAAAAGAAAGGAAAATTGGTCTAACTTTATATTACCTTTGGTTTTGAGTTTGTTGAGGGAAGAACAAAACAAAGAAAGCAAACCAACAAACTGGCCAAGCCAAATTATAAATATTACAAAAACATCAATAAAACCTCAATTTAAATGAAGCCAGAGGAAACCTTTGTAACTAGAAAAAAAATATGCAACAAGAACTTTGCTTCTCACTGATGAGCATTTTAGCAGTTTATGTTTAAGATTTAATTTTAAAAATAATTATTACACTATGAGAAAAATCACAAGATGAATGACATATAAACTAGAAGACATTTAAATTAAGGTCCTGTACCCTAGTCATAGACACCAATACAGTAACATTGTTAGATCCTTTCTATGGGATCAGAATGTATGAATTTTAGATATATTAATCTACCCATGGCCCATAAATATGCAAAACAACTCAAGATATCCTACGTGAAGAGTTGATTACTTTCACAATAACATAAGCAACATTTTTAAAAAGTGTTTCATCTCTAGGAAGAGGAGAATGAATTCAAATGATGAATATATACATACATTAGAGTTCAATAATATGTTTTTATTAAATTTCAACTTTTTAAATTGTCCCTTTCACAGATGTTGTGCCTGGGGCATAAATACCAAAGTTAAAGTATTTACTGAAATCACATAGAATGGAAAGGGCTTCAGCTACTAAAAAAGTAAGGTTTCCTGGGGTAGGTCAACGCACAAGTATATGAGTGTATACCACAGCTTGTTGCAGACTCTGGTAGGCTGAAGAGGACTGCGAACGACAGAGATCCATGCTCTCTATGGATGGATGTGCTCGACAAAGGAAGATGAGGACGTTACCTCCTGTACAGTGGTGCCTTTTTCAGTCACATGGGTCTTTGGTGCATACTAAATCGTTGACCCAAAATTTGTGTTATTTTTTGTATTGACCATTGTATAACATTCTTCATTTTTTAAATATGCCTAAGGGCTCTTTTCTTTCAGGCTGAAATGATTTTTTTAAATTGACAGTCTAAAGCCTGAGTTATGGCTTCCAGACACCAATCTTTCCTTGAAATTAAGCTGCAATAAGCGGCCACTGTTTTCCTTGTCTTTTATATTCTGAGTTGTTACAAGGGAATTCCAAAATGATAGCAGCTGTGACAGGCATACTAATTCTTGTGTACCTCTTGTGTTTGTTAACTGGCCTGAGGAAATGATCTCTGAGACAGAGAGGTAGAACTGATGTGGAGACAGAAATGAAACCTAGATGTCACATTGGCAGCATGTCAAAGCTAAGGACATTGATACAGCAGAACAGCCTAATCTCGGTTAACCTCTATTTGATTTTCACAAATAGGATTTCATCTGAAGCACCAAATTAAATCTGAGACTGAGAAATGGGCCTGTATATTAAGATGTGTCCAAATTAATTGGTGTCATGATGAGTGGCTAGCTTTC
>PVKM010051190.1:0-10527 GCA_004027735.1 Carollia perspicillata
TTTGGCATGTTGGTCCGTTTAAACATAGTCATTAACACCTCTACTATTCCTCCATTTTTAAGTCTTACTGGCAAACTAAAATGT
This sequence comes from Carollia perspicillata, assembly GCA_004027735.1. Lineage (NCBI taxonomy): Eukaryota > Metazoa > Chordata > Mammalia > Chiroptera > Phyllostomidae > Carollia > Carollia perspicillata. The sequence goes on from PVKM010051190.1 coordinate 85, forward strand.
GAAAAATACTAGTAGGTGAGATTTTACAAGAGCCCAAGATGACGGGTAAAGACACCTAGAGTGGCCATCACTGCCATTGCTTTGTCCAGGATCCTGGCCTTTAGCAACATCCTATCTAAAAATTAAAGCTAAGTTAGGAAACATAGAGATTACATACTGAGAAATATTTTATCACCTAGATATCTGATCTTGGAATTATAGTACTCACTTATCAAATAGAATGGAAAATTTATTAGCTTTTTAAAAAACTAACAGTGGTGGATTTGAAAGTAGCATTCCTCTGTCTGTCCGTCCATCCATCAACCCATCCATGATACATACTTGCCTTAAAATGTGTATATGAAGCCAGTGGTGGTTCTTAATAGCGTAGTGTTTGTAAAACTATTAGAATGCAACATAGATGCTACCAGAGAAGGGACCTGGCTCTGAGCTGGTCTTTCCAGGCCAGCCTGTAGTGTGTGGGTTCTTCATGCAGGAAAGATTTTACAACACAAGTCCAGGTGACTATGAGGGTATGTTTATTAAAGCTGGGGAGAGTAATACAAGGAAGGGCTTAGCATAGAGGAAGCAACAGAAGCCCTGACTGGTGTGACTCAGTTGATTGAGTGTCCTCCCATTCAGGGCATATGCCTAGAATTGGGTTCAGTCCCACTCAGGGCACTTACAGGAGGCAAAGGATCGAGGTTTCCCTCTCACATCAGTGTTTCTCTCCTCTTTCTCCCTCCCTTCCTTTCTCTCTAAAAATAAATAAATATAAAAAAAGAAGAAGAAGAAGAAGCAACAAGACACCCTAGCCTGGGCTGCTTTAGCTCACTGGAAAGTCAGAGGGAAGGGGCCATGGGAACAGGTTCAGGAGTTAGCATGGGATAAGCTGCCACTGCCCATTGCTCCCCTGGTTGTAAGTCTCATGGGGTCCCTTAGAGTTTAGGAGATGTGTGCCTGTGGCGGAAGAAGAGAGGAAAGAAGAGGGGAAGGGAATCGCATGGTCTGCTCCTCAGAGGGAGAGTATGTGCTGGGTCCTTTACTTGAGGTTTTTATCTCTCCCTTGTAGGTGAGAATCTTAGGGGACATCTCAGGGGAGGGTTTCAGCTGGATATTCATCAGTTTTCCAGGTGTGCCCTGTCATAGTTGTGGTCTCCATTGATTGGTCAGTGGCAGGGCAGTGGGTTATTAGTCATGGCAGCTGGTCCTGGTGTTGCCCACCTGGTTTTGCTCTTTTTCTGGGCCTGGAGCTGAAATACAGCTGAGGCCTGGATGTTATCTCTAGGGAGGTAACCTTCTGTATCTGGCTGTAGATTATTCAGCCAGTTTGTTCAGCCCTCTGGCTCAGTTTCCCTACTCCGCTTGTCCTGGCTTCCTGGCTTGTCTCATAAGGAGGGGGGCCCTGAATAGACTTTTGTACTCTTTGAAATTTGTACCATGCACATTACCTGTCTCTTAAATTTGTTAATCCATTAATATTTTGGCAAAACACATGTAGATATTATTAGGCACAACCTTATACCATGACACTAGCAAACAGATTCCCAAGCAAGCACCCCCCCTCAGTGTCTTGTTGCACAGCTATCTCCGCACCAGCTACTCAAGTACCTTGTCCATTATATTAATTCAGTCCCCTTTGATTCCAAATCACATGCCTGCCTTCTCTGTGTGCACATGGCAGGTACATGTAATTTCCATTCTATTGCATCATTTTGTTCCAGTCTTCTTCCCTCTGTGTTCCTTTGTTTTCAACTACTATTCATTTATACACAAGTAAAAGGGGGAGGAAAGCATATTAATTGAAAAATGGATTCCATAACCCTGAGTGTTTTGTTTTCATTACATTCAGTCTCCAGGAATGGCATTTTCCCAGATTTATTCTCCCTTACTCACTAGAGGATTTTCCCCCTGGATTCTGACATCTCGTGTTCAGACTAGTTAGTGCCTTGGTCTGCTCTTTGTATTAGTCACACACAAATGTGTTGATGGGCCAGGAGCATGTTAAATTTATAACCATCAAGCATGGGGTAAAAAAGCTATTACCAACCTTGGCAAACTAAAATAGAGTTTTTGAAAATTACATAGACAATAAGAGATGCAAATAGTTTTAAAATATGCCAGGCTGACACCTTCATTTAGCAAATGTGGAAAGAGGCCAGAGAGATCCACTTACAGGTAGTAAATAGCAGGAGCAGGCCAGATACTGAGTCTCCAGACTTCTTACTTGGTTCTCCCAGCCTCACCCCCAACCACCCTCTTCTCCCAACATATTCCATATTAGGGAATTACAGTGCAACCAATGGAAAGAAATTACCTGTAACTATTTGAATATTAAAAAACTATCTGCTGATTATAAGACAATTGAAAACGCAAAATTGAAAAGAATTTCATTAGGCACTGGATGCAATTTAAATTTTAAATAAGGACAGTTTTCCTCTATAACAGCAGTAATCTCTCTCTCATATGTCCATCTTTAAATATATAAAATATATGTGCATATAATATATCTACATATATTGTATATAATGTAAAACATAGAAACCATGAAATATAGAATATATATTTATATAAACTGTGCATAAATATTCTTAAGGAGTCTTGTAATTTCTGTGGGACAAATTCCTGAAGTGATATTTAAGTGGTTTCTCATAAAATAATAGAGAAGAAAAAAAGAGTCAATGAGTACAAAAGAGGAGATAACTGTATATAGAATATCAATATATAATTAGAAGGCAGAAGGCAAATGGATCTGATTTTGCAGAAAAAACTAAAGGAGAAAGCTAAGTGCCCAGAGCACTGAACTCCAACTGAGAGGGACACCAGAAAGAGAAAACCATATATCAAAAATATATGATAGGAAATCTTTTCACAACTGAAGAGCATTCCATACCAGGCCAAAGGACCAGACTGATAGCCCAGCAACAGGAGAAAAATGAGTCACAGTAAGGCCCAAAGCTTGGAACAATAAAAACAAAGCATAATTCCTAAAAATTTCTATAGAAAAAATTATAGGTCACAAATTGAAAGTCAGATTGGGGTCTGGCTTCTCTGTAGAAAATCTGGAAGTTTGAAGAGAGTGAAGTCAAGTCTTCACAATTATCAAATGGAGAATTGTACATGTAGACTATTAAGAGAGTAGTCCTCAAAAACATGTTATTCATGCAAAATACCATGCCACCTATATACTTTTCTAAAATTCAAAACAAATTTTATGCTTCTGTCTATTTTTGTACATGGATATGAATATAAATAAGAATAAAGAAATTCTGGGGTTTTTAACCATTGGGTTACTTTACAGAGGGGTTAGGATCGGGGAGGTGGTCACAAGGTTCTTTACCTTCTGTGTGTTTCCATGTGTTTCTGGAAATAATGTATTTATATATTATCTTGGTGATCAAAAATTTCTTAATTTTAAAGTAAAGGACTCTATTACTGCTACGTTAGTTTTAAATGGGAGATTGCTTGAAATTTTAAGCTTTTCTTTAACTGTTCATCTGAATCTAATCCTTTGAATTGCCTTCTTTCTATTTCTAGCTTAAAGAAATATCAATTTCAGGCTCAGAGGAGCCATCATGGTTCCTTGATACTATCACACTTCTGTTAATGAGCCTTCAAACTTGATTGGATTTTAGTAGAATGACCGATTCTGAAGCAATCCTAATGTTACCTGTTTTAGTCAGCTATATAAAAACTCACTCTGTTGTTGATATGATCTAAGTAAGATACAAAAACATCAAAAAGCAAACTGGAGAGACCTGAGTTTTCAATTAAAAAATCTCTGTAACTTTTAAAATATAGTTAAGTGCATCAATAAATGGAAACAAAATGAAGGAATGCTCAAAGGACAAGGCTGAAGTGAAAGCAGGTACCCAGAGAGGTAGACAGAAATGTAAAGCTGTCTTTCATCTTGAAAGTATCTACCAAGTTCACATTGAGCTTAGATACTTTTTATGATGTGTGGGTAGTGAGAAAACAGGAAATATAGCCAAAGCGAGGAGTCTAATGAGAGACCCCTACATAAAGCTGGGGCTGCAAGGGGCCACAAAACTTGAATATGCATGAATTTTAAAATAAATCCATTTCCCAAGGAACTCCGAGAAATTGTTGGTCTCAAAACTTGCTGTTGAATACAGGAAGAAAAATTCTTCTTGAGAATTTATAATCACAAGCTGTCCTTTATGTGAGTTTGAAGCCTGAATTCACACTACCCAACAAACTCAAGATTTAGTTTAAATGTTTCTCAGCCTGGAAATCTTCTAGGCTCCTGACATAATTCATCAGTTAGTCTATGAAAGAGCACATATTCAAACCAGGCTTTAAACTATTACTACAGTTAAAGTTCCAAGAGATATCAGTTCATCAAAGCAATTGCAACTATTGTAAAAATATCTCTGAGTAAAATTCAGGAGAAACAAAAGGCAGCAGAACAAGCCCTATAAAAAGTTAACATTTTAAAATTATGAGAAACATAATGTTAAACAAGTACTTTCAAGATTGACAATATGAATAAAGAGAAATTGATTTTTTAAAACGTGGTATTGAGAGACAAATACCATATGATCTTACCTTTAACAGGAACCTAAACAACAAAACAAACAAGCAAGCAAAATATAACCAAACCCATTGAAATAGAAAACAGGCTGAGAGTAACCAGAGAGGAGAGGAGAGGGAATTTCAGGGGAAAAAGGGAAGGGGTCACAGAAACAAATACAAAGGACACATGGACAAAAACTAAGGGGGGTTTAAAGGGGAGGGAGGTGGGGAGCACTGGGGGCAGTGGGCTGGGATGGGAGTAAAAGACAGAAAACTGCACTTGAACAACAACTAAAATAAAAAATCTTTAAAAAGTGGTAAAGTATATTTGAAAAGAAATTGCTTTTCTATAAATAAAAATATACTTACATTTAAAATTCAATGCCTCATTTTAGCCATATAGAAAGAATTATTAAATTTTAAAAACAGTTCTAAAATATTGCCCAGAATATAGCAGAGTATCAAAGAGATGGGGGAAAATGGTGTAGAGATTAAGAGACATGGAGGGTAGAGTGAGAAGAGGAGGTGAGTGAGACTAAAGACAGGAGAGTATTTGAAGAGATGTGTTAGAATTGATGAAAGACACCAATGTCTGGAGTTAGAAATTCCAAGCAAGATATGTTTTGAACAATTCCATATCTAGATACATCATATGGAAATTTCAGAAGACCGATAACAAAGCAAATATCTTAAGAGCAATTAAAGAGACATTACTTTTAGAGAAACGACAACTAAATAGAAAATTGATTTCTTAGTAATAACAATAGAAGCAAGAAGACAATGGGATTGTATCTTCAATGTAGTGAAAGAATGTATTTGCCAATCTAGAGGTTTATACCCAGAGAAGGTATCATGTCCAACTGAAAGCAATAAAAGCATTTTCAGCACAGCCCAGAATGCAAAGGATAATGGTGGGGGTGGGTGTTGCAGCAGGGAGGGCTGAACGTTTGTCGCCAGCAGATCTTCACTAAAGGAAGTACCAATCTACATGCTGGCCAGAGGAAGTCTAAACAAAGACCTATATAAATAGGTGTATATAGCTAAATGAGCATCAACTGCACAAAATACTAATGTTTTATGGGGTTAAATTAGAACTAAAATATAAAATAATATCATATCATTCAAGAAGAGATTTTTAGTATTAATGTTTTAAGTCTTTGTGTCACTCAGGAAGAGGGTAAGGATATTGATTAACCCTAGGATGAAAAATATTGAAATAATTTAGTGCTGCTAAAATAATAAAAAGAGTATATAACTTCATATGTTTCAGAGGGAAAAATATGAGACTGAAAAAAGTAATCCAAGAGAAAGCAAGAAAAAAAATGAGACACAAAATAAAAGGAAAAATGAATCCATTAGTATGAAAACTGAAAACACATTTAAAAAATTTTATTTGTAAATAACAAAGATTGCCTTATTACAAAATTCAGCCACGTGCCTCTTAATAAGGGCATGTCTGAAGCATAAGAATTTAGAAAAGGAAAAGAAAAAAATATACTATGCAAATAATCACCAAAGTAATTCTGCTTTAGCTATGTTCATATCAAATAAATAACTTTAAAGCCAAAACAGAGAGGACTGCTATGTAATGATATGATGTTCAGTTCTCAAAAAGGACATAACGATTTTAAATTTATGTTCATATAATAATGTACTATCACAATACATAAAGCAAAAATACTTATATTGACAGTACTTAATCTACCACTCTTACATAATATATTCACACTTCTTTAATAATCAATACATAAAATAGATCCCCCCCAAAATATCAGCAAGTTATAGAAGACTTGGATAAGACAACACAATTAGAACCTTTACTAATGAGTGTATATACCTATGTGTGTACATGTGTTTATCTGTTTGTGTATAGCATAACAAAAGCAACTCTAAGGAAGACCTTACAATTAGCTCTGGCTGGTGTGGCTCAGTGGATTGAGCACCTGCCTGCAAACCAAAGAGTTGCTGGTTTGATTCCCAATCAGGGCATGTGCTTGGGTTGCAGGCCGGGTCTCCAGCTGGGGCATGCAAGAGGCAACCTCACATCAATGTTTCTCTCCCTTTCTTTCTCTCTCTTTTCCCCTCTCCCTAAAAATAAATAAGTAAAATCTTAAAAAAGAAGAAAACCTTATAGTTAAAAAATTCCCATTAAGCAAAGATGCCCACTCTTATTCCCTCCTATCTAACAAACAGAAAAAATTATAACATTTAGCTATTAAGTGAAGAAAAATATAGTTTTCAAATGATATAAATCTATATTCAAAAGGATTTTTAGTTAAATTATTTTAATTAAGAAGAGCTTAACAGATTTACCAAATATGAAGTCAATACAAAAATTGGGAAAATGCAGGCAACTATAATGAACAACAATAAAATAATTTAAAAAAGAAATCAATACAAAAATTAACTTCACTTCTATAAATAAGCAATAGGCAGGTAGCATATCTTTAAAATTTATAATATCATAGCAGATATACTGTATACAATAAGACCTTTAGCAATATATATGGAAGATTATGGACAAACAGATAAAATTCTATTGAAAAATATCAATGAAGGTCTATTATAATGTGCTAATGAATTAGAAGAGCCAGTAGCATAAAATTGAGTTTCCCAAATTGATCTAGAGATTAAACGCAATGCACCAAAACCCTCAACATTTGTAGAATTTGACAAGCTGATTCCATAACTTATGTAGAGAAGCAGAAGCCCACAAATTGCTGAGATACTCCTGAAGTAGAACAGAGTATAAAGACATCACATATCAAGAATCACTATGAAATATAATAATTAAGATATTGGTGGAATACTGGTAAATTGGATATTGGCACAAATAGGTGGTTCATAAAGAAATGCATACACATGTGGAAACTTGATTTATAATAAAGTTTCTCCAGAAATTCATGGAGAAACTCAAGCTTTTTGATAAATATTGACAGAACTATTGGTTATCAATACAAAAAAATTAAAGTAGATCTCTACTTCACATGATACACAAAAATCAAGTCCAAGTGTTCTAAGACTTAAATGTGAGCCATTGCCAGTGTGGTTTAGTTGGTTGGGCATCACTACACTAAGCAAAATGTCTTGAGTTGGTTTACCCATCAGGTCACATGCCTGGATTGTAGGTTTGGTCCCCGGTTGGGGCTTGCACATGACACAACCCATCAATGTTTCTCTCTCACATTGGTGTTTTTTACTTTCTTTTTCTTACTCCCCTTCCCTCTCTCTAAAAATAAATAAATAAATATTTTTAAAAGACTTAAAAGTGAAGTATAAAATTATAAATCTTTAAAATAATATAGAGTACTTTTGTGAATTTGGGAAAGGGAAAGGTGTCTTTATCAGTATTAAAAAGAATAAAACATGAAAGGAAATATGAATAATTTGGTCTAAAAAGATGCCATGTTTATCAAAAAACACTTTAAAGAAAATGAAAAGACATAATTGCTACACATATAACTTACAAAAAATTAGTATTTTAAAATATATAAAATTCCTGCAAATTAGGAAAAAGACAAACAATAGAAAAATATGTAACAACGTAAGTAGGTGCTTCTTATATGGAGAAGCACAAATAAATGGTCAATAACATAAATAGGTTCAACTTCCTTAGTAATCAGGCAAATGCACATTTAAACCATAATGCTATATTATTGTACATCATCAGAATGGCAAAATTTCTGTGTTTGATTATATCAGGTGATTGGAAAGCATGTGATGCATCTTGGACAACTGTAAACTGCTGGTGGGAGTGTAAATCGGTATCAACACCCTGGAGAACAACTTGACATTATCTAGTAAAGTTGAAGATGTTCCCCCGGACCAGATATTTCTTGCCAAAGTTAAAACTCTGTAGAGAAATTCTTGAATATGTGCATCTGGAGAGCTGTGCAAAAATGTTCATAGCAATACACTTTATACCAGCAAAAAATACAAAGGAAATAACTCAGCTATACTTCACAGTAGAGTGAGTGAACTTTAATATGTACATACAAAAGAATGTTACAAGGAACTAAATAAATATGACATAGGGTTAAATTTCAGCAGGAGAATCACATATAGTGTGATTCAAATTCTGTAAGTTTAAAAGCCTGCAAAGTAGGTCGATACATTGTTTAGGAACACAAGCATAATAAACTATTACTTTTTAAAATTATTTATTTATTTATTTATTTTTAGAGAGAGAGGAAGGGAGGAAGAAATATAAGGAGGGAAACGTTGATGTAAGAGAGAAACATTGATGGGTTGCCTCTTGTATATGTCCCGGTCGGGCACCAAACCTCAACCCAGGCATGTGACCTGACCAAGAATAGAACTGGACATTTTTCGCTTTGCAGATGACCCCCAACCAACTGAGCCACACTGGTCAAGGCAAACTATTGTTTTTTAAGTGTGGGACTGATAAACCAAAAAATGAAGACTGCCATTTCCTTTGAGGAATCAGGCAGAAGATGGAACCAAGGAGAGTCACAGTGGGAACTTGAAGCCTGGTGTTCTGTAAACTGGTCAGTGGGTGTTTATTGCTTCACTTTATGAATATTTCACCCTCTTTAATATCTGCTCAATATTTAAGAAACACGGTTTTTTTAAAAAAGGAGAAGAAAGTGAGTGGTCATGTTTGGTGGATTAATCATAATTTTGACAGATGGGGTATTTTCACATGTCAGCATCTTTAATATTTTTCATTATGTTGAAATGATTCACCATAGTTATATATAGAAAGCAGAAAATAAACTCATTGTGATCAAACCACTGGCTTGCTTAAACTCTCCGCAGGCTTATTGGAAGGTGTAGAGCCAAGTCCTACCTCTCCGCAGGTTTCTACATGGCCCCTGGGTCCTCTCCCGCCTGCCAGCCCCATCTTGTGCACCTCGCTCCAGCTACTCTGAGCCCACCAACAGGCTTATGCCTTTGCTTTCTGCTGCTAGGCCACTGTTGCTCCAGATTTTCCTGTGACTGGTTCCCTTGCTTCAGTTCTCTGTTCAAATACTATCTGCACATGGAGACTTTCTGACTACGGAACAGGTTCTATCTCCTTTCTCTGATTGACTTGTGGCTCTTCACTCTCAAATATCCTATTCATGAGGTTATTTGTTTATTGCCTGTCTCATCTCCATACAGGATCCATATCCCTTTTTCGTTATTGCCCCAAGCTTTTGGCATATAGATACTCAGTTGAAATATATGGAATAAATTAATACATTCGCCTAATATTTGGGCAATAGAAAGTTAGGATGCATAGATAGATAGATAGATAGATAGATAGATAGATAGATAGATAGATAGATAGATAATAGATAAATACATAAAGAGATGATAGATTTTTTAAAAACTTGGGAAGCAATCAAGATCATAGAGCCATTCATTCATTCAACAAGCGTTTATTGAGTATCTCTATGTGTTAGGCATTGTGCTAGATTCCAGAGATACAGAGTAAATAGGAAGGTAGCCAGGAACCTCATACTGAGAATAAGTTGGCCTTCAGTTGTTAGGAGCAGGGGCCTAAAATGGTCAGAGTAAATTTAGGACCAAGCAATTTGGAGATCAATTTACCAAAGAACTAGGGGTGGGATTCTGGATGTTTATCTTCACTAATTCTATAGTAATGCCTAAAGACAGCATAAGGATTAAAGGATGAGAACATCAAAAATAAGAAGAGCTTTAGGACACAAAGCCAATCATTGCACCAACATCAGAGTTTCCACTAGCAAGCAAATTAAAAGGCAGCAAAACATGGGTCTCTGGCTCAGTTTCTTAAACAATGGCCCTACATCTCCTTAAACACTCTCTCAGAAATGGCATTGAAAACCCCAATTGGGGAAACCCTCCGAATTCCAAGACTGACTAATGAAATGATACTTCTACCTTTCATCTGTTGCAATAAAATTAAGAAATGAACCCAGGAGAACAGGGAATTCTCTTTAA
>PVKM010051191.1:0-10579 GCA_004027735.1 Carollia perspicillata
TTCACAATGGAATTCTATGCAGCAGAAAGAAAGAAGGAGCTCCTACCCTTTGCAACAGCATGGATGGAACTGGAAAGCATTATGCTAAGTGAAATAAGCCAGGTGGTAAAAGACAAATACCATATGATCTCACGTTTAACAGGAACCTAAATAACAAAACAAACAAGCAAGCAAAATATAACCAAAGACATTGGAATAGAACACAGGCTGACAGTAACCAAAATGGAGGGAATTTCAGGGGAAAAGGGAGAGATTTTAGGACAAGTATAAACGACACATGGACAAAAACTAAGGGGGGTGGAAATGGGAGGGAGGTGGGGAACACTGGGGGGTTGACTCAGATGGGAGTAAATGACAGACAACTCTACCTGAACAACAATTAAAATAAATTTTTAAAAAATGATCATACACCATGACCAAATGGGATTCATTCCAGAGATGCAAGGGTGGTTCAATATTCACAAATCAGTAAATATAGTATATCACATAAATAAAATGAAAGACAGAAATCACATAGTCAGATCAATAGATATGGATAAAGCATGCTATAAGGTAAAGTACCCATTTATTACAAATACATTCAGCAAATTGGGAATGGAGGGAGCATACCTCAACATCATAAAGGCCATATATGAGAGACTTACAGTTAACATAATACTCAATGGGCAAAAACTTAGAGCTTTCCCCTAAAGATCAGGAAGAAGACAGGATGTCTGCTTTCACCACTCATATGCAACATAGTATTGGAAGTCCAGGCCACAGCAATCAGATAAGAAAAATAAATAAAAGGCAAAAAAAAAAAGGAAAGGGGGAAGCAAACTGTCATTGTTTGAAGATGACATGATAGTGTACATCAAAAACTCTATAGACTCCACCAAAACACTAGTTGATCTAGTAAATAAATTTACAAAACAGCAGGATGCAGAGTCATTATTCAGAAAATAAAGACATTTTCATATACCAACAATGAAATATCAGAAAAAGAAATCAGGAAAAAAGTCCCATTTGATGTAGCAAAAAGAAAAATAAAGCACCTAAGAATAAACTTAACCAAGGCGGTAAAAGATCTGTACTCAGAAAATTACACAACACTGAATAAGGAAATTAATGAAGACACAAAGAAATGGAAACATATACTGTGTTCATGGATTGGAAGAATTAACATCATCACAATGTCAATACTACCCAAGGCAATTTATAGATTAAATGCCATCTCTGTTAAAGTACCAGTGACATATTTCACAGATATAGAACAGACATTTCAGAATATTATATGGAACCATAAAACCCTGGATAGCTGCAGCAATTTTGAGAAAGAAGAACAAAGTAGGAGGGATCACAATAACTGATATCAAACTGTAATACAAGGCCACTGTAATCAAAAGAGACTGGTAATGGCATAAGAACATACACATAGATGAATGGAACACAAGAGAGAGCCCAAAAATAAGTCCAAGACTCTATGGTCAATTAATATTTGACAAAGGGGGAGGAATCATAAAATTGAGTAAAAATAGCATCTTCAGCAAATGATGTTGGGAGATCTGGACAGCTAAATGCAAAAGAATGAAACTTGACCTCCCACTTACACCATATACAAAAATAAATTCAAAATGGATAAAAGATTTATAAGTCACAACACCATGAAAGTTGTAGAAGAGAACATAGGCAGTAAAATCTGAGATATACCATGCAGCAATATTTTCACCGATATGTTTCCTAGAGCAAGGGACATAAAGGAAAGAATAAACATATGGGATCTCATCAAAATAAAAAGCTTCTGCATGGCTAAAGAAAACAGCATTAAATGAGAAGAGAACCAACCATGTGGGAAAACATACTTGGCAATGATACCTCAGACAAGGGTTTGATCACCAAAATATATAAAGAATCCACATGACTCCACTCTAGGAAGACAAGAAACCCAATTAAATAATGGGCCAAGGACTTGAACAGAAACTTCTCCAAGGAGGACATACAGATGTCCTGGAGACATTTGAAAGGATACTTAGCATCACTAGATATCAGAGAGATGCTATTTGAAACCACAATGAGATATCACTTCACACTGGTCAGAATGGCCATCATAAACAAATCAACAAACAAGTGTTGGAGAGGCTGTTGAGAAAAGGGAAGCCTTGTGCACTCTTGGTAGCAATGCAGACTTGTGCAGTCACTGTGGAAAACAGTATGGAATTTCCTCAGAAAATTAAAAATGGAACTGCCTTTTGATCTGGCAATTCTACTGCTGGGATTATATCCTAGGAACCCTGAAACACCAATCCAAAAAATCCTATGTACCCTAATGTTCATTGCAGCACAATTTACAATAGCCAAGTGCTGGAAGTAAACTAAGTGTCCATCAACAAATGAATGGAAAGAAAAAACTATGGTACTTTTACACAATGGAATCTTACTCAGTAGAGAGAAAGAAGGAGCTCATAGCCTGTGCCACAACATGGATGGATCTGGAGAGCATTATGCTAAGTGAAAGAAGCCAGGCAGTGAAAGACAAATGCCACATGATATCACACATAAGTGTAACCTAATCAACAAAACAAAAAAGCAAGGAAAATATAACCAGAGGCATTGAAATTAAGAACAATCTGACAGGAACCAGAAGGGAGGTGGGAAGAGATAATGTGGGAAAAAGGGAGGAGGTATTCTGGGAACTTTTATAAAGGGCACATAGACATAACAAAAGGAGGGTAGAATCAAGAAGGGGGAGTGGGGATTGCTGTGGTGGGGAGAAAGTGGAGACAACAGTATTTGAACAAGAATTAAAAAAAGAGTTATATTTGTGTAAAGTTGTTTATTTAATGTTTGTTCAATGGAAGAATATAGGTTTGCCATGGATTGGAAGATATAATTCTGGCTACCTTAACACCTGAGAATGTTAGTAGACAGGCAAATGTGTTGGTATTGTGAGATTTCTTGTAAGCCTTAGAATGCAGCTAAAATTAATCACTGTGTTGTACTTAGTGTGCTCTTATTTGTCTTCATGTTATTGGAACTTCAGGTAAACAGAAACATATGGGTCAGTATGCTGTGCTGGTAATACAGGTAAGAACATGAAGACAGACACTAAAATCTCCATAGTGATGTTTGTTAAGGTGTGTTCTTATGTTGTTCTGTTTTGTGTGATAACTTTGTTACTTGTGGAGCTGTGAAAAGCATAGAAATAAAGGTCTCTTTAGAAGTCAGATATGGTTAACTTCATCTTTTGTTAAGTATGGTGTTGTAAAGCTGGGTAAATGCTGTTTGCTCATGGACAAGAAATAAGTAATGGAAACTTCTCTACTGAGGTATTAAACACAACCTGCAGAACAACTTTGTCCCTGAAAATGAACTGATATATATATTTACATTTTTGTGAAAGAAGCCTTTTTTCCCACTCTATTGAGCAATGTACAGTTGCAAGGAGAGAAATGAATTGTAGCAAAGCAACGTGAAAGTACTGTCTTAAATTACTTGAAATCTGAAAGTTGCTTAAATTTACAAGGAAAATATATGTTGGAGAATGTACTGATCACCCTCAGCCTTCTTGTCTTGCTGGAAAGCCACAATGCAGTGTTGGAACATGCTTAAGTTGAATGCATAACAAACACGAGTTTGTATTTCAGAATTGGAATATATTACTGAAGGACAGAAATAACAATTTGGGTGGTGATGTATTTTAAGGGATGCTCTTATGGTTTTCTAGAGTATGTGGTAACTTTGTTACTTCTAGAGTTGTGAGAAGCATAGAAATAAAGTTCTCTTCAAATATCAGATATGGGTAGGGTTATGATTATGGATAGGGTTAGGGTTATGTTTAGGGTTAAGGTTATGCCTAGGGCTAGGGCTAGGTTTTGGGTTAGGGTTAGGTTTAGGGCTAGGGTTAGGGTTATTGACAGGGTTAAAGCTAGTGTTAGGTTTAGGGTTAAGTTTCAGCTAGCATTATGACTAGGATTCTGGCTAGTGCTAGGGTTAGGGTTAACATTAGGGCTGTGGATAGGTTTAGGATTAGGGTTAGGTTAAAGGTGAGGGCTAGGGATATGGATAGGGCTAAGTTTAGGGTTAGTGTTAAGACTAGGTTTAGGTTTAGGGTTAGGGTTAGGGTTATGGTTAAGGTTATGGCTAGGGTTAGGGTTAGTGTAGGGCTAGTGTTATGGATAGGTTTAAAGTTAGGGTTAGGTTTAGGGCTAGGGCTAGACTAGTTAGGATTAGGGCTAGTGCTTGGACGAGGGTTATGTTAAGGTAGAAATAGGGATAGGATTAGGTTTTAGGGTTAGGTTTGGGGTTAGGTTTAGGTTTGGGGTTAGGGTTAGGGTCAGGGTTAGAGTTAGAGCCAGGTTTAGGGTTAGGGTTAGGCTTGGGGCTAGTTTTAGGGAGAGGGTTAGGGTTAGGGTTAGTGCTAGGTTTAGGATTAGATTTAGGGTTAGGGCTAAAGGTAGGTTTAGAGTTAGGATTAGCTTTATGGTTATTTTTAGGTCCATGGTTAGGGTTAGGGTTAGATTAGGGTTAAGCCCAAGGCTAGGGGAAAGTTTAACTTCAGGGTTAAGTTTAGACTAGGGTTAGGGTTAGGTTTAGGGCTAGCATTAGGGTTATGGTGAGGTTTAAGTCTAGGGTTAGGATTATGATTAAGCTTAGGGTTAGGATTGGGTGTAGGGTTAGGATTAGGGCTAGGGTTCAGGTTAGGATCACGTTTAGGGCTAGCATTATGTTTCAGGTTCAGGTTAGGGTTAGGGCTAGGACAATGGTTAGGTTTATGTTTAGTTTTTTTTCTTTTTTCTTATTAAATACTTTGACATTTTATTGTTGTTTGAATACAGTTTTCTGCCTTTACCCCTCCACCCCAAGTCCACCATCCCCTCCATCCCCAACTCCCTCCCCTGTTTCCACCCCCCTTGTTTTTGTCCATGTGTCCTTTATAGTTGTTCCTATAAACCCTTCACCTATAAACCCTTCACCATAAACCCCCTATTATCCCCTCCATTTTCTCCTCTAGTTGCTGTAAGTGTGTTCTTAATTTCAATGTCTTTGGTTATAGTTGGCTTGCTTGTTTGTTTTGTTGATTAAGTTTTACTTAAAGGTGAGGTCATATGGTATTTGTATTTCACTACCTGGCTTATTTCACTTAGCATGATGCTCTCCAGTTCCATCCATGCTGTTGTAAAGTGTACGAGCTCCTTCCTTCTTTCTGCAGTGTAGTATTCCATCAAGTAAATGTACCATAGGTTTTTGATCCATTCATTTACTGATGGGCACTTGGGTTGCTTCCAGCACTTGGCTATTGTACACTGTGCTGCTATGAATATTGGGGTGCATAGGTTCTTTTGGATTGGTATTTCAGGGTTCTTAGGATATAATCCTAGCAGCAGACTTGCCGGGTCAAAAGGCAGTTTTATTTTTAGTTTTCTGAGGAAATTCCATACTGTTTTCCATTGTGGTTGCACCAGTGTGCAATGCCACCAACAGTGCACTAGGGTTCCTTTTTCTCCACAACCTCTTTAACACTTTTTGTTTGTTACTTTTTTTATAATGGTCATTTTCAATGGTGTGAGGTGGTATCTCATTGTGGTTTTAATTCACATCTCTCTCATGGGTAGTGATACTGAGCATCTTTTCATATGTCTCTGGATCCTCTGTATGTCCTCCTTGGAGAAGTGTCTGTTCAAGTCCTTTGCCCATTTTTTAATTGGGTTGCTTGTCTTCTTAAATTGGAGTTGTGTGAATTCTTTATATATTTGGGAGATCAATTGTTGCTTATCTGAGGTATCATTGGCAAATATGTTTTCCCATAGAGTTGGTTCTCTTTCTATTTTAATGATGTTATATTTAGGTTTTGGGTTACTGTTAGGGCTAGGGCTAGGTGTATGGCTCAGGTAATGGTTATGGTTGGGTTCAGGGTTAGGGTTTAGGGTTAGGGTTAAGTTTAGGCTTAGGTTTAATGTTAGGGTTAGTGTTAGAGCTATAATTAGGGTTAGGGTAAGGGTTATGATTAGAGTTAGGTTTAGGTGTTTGTTAGGGTTAGGGTTAGGATTAGGGTTAGGGTTAGGGCAGAATTAGTTTTAGGGTTAGGAATAGGGCCAGGGTCAGGGTTATGGTTGAGACCAGGTTAGGTTAAGAGTTACAGCTATCATTGGGGTTAGGGTTAGTATTATGGTTAAGGTAAGGTTTAGGTCTAGGGTTAGTGTTAGGGTTAGGGTTAGGGTATGGTTAGATTTAGGGCTAGAGATCAGGTTATGGTTAGGATTAAGTTTAGATCTAGGGCTAGGGTTAGATTTAGGATTAGGTTTAGTGTTAGGGCTAGGGCTAGGGTAAGGGTTAAGTTTAGAGCTATGATTAAGGGTAGAGTTACAAGTAGGGTTATGGTTAGGGTTCAGTTAAATCTAGGGTTAGGGCTAGGGCAATAGTTAGGGTTAGGTTTAGGCTCATGATTACTGTTGGGCTGGGGCTAGGGTTACGGTTAGAGATAGGACTATCGTTAGGACTAAGGTTAGGGCTAGGATTAGAGTTAGGGTTAAGTATGGAGTTAGTGTTAGGTGTTAGGGTTAGTGTTAAGGTTAGGGTTAGGTTAATAGTTAGGGTTTGGGTTAAGATTATATTAGGGTGAATGTTAGGTGTAGGGCTAAATTTAGGGTTAAGGTTAGGACTTGAGGTAGGGATAGGATTAGGGTTAAGGCTAGAGGTAGGGCTATACTGATGCTAGGGTTAGGGTTAGTTGTTAGGGTTAGGTTTAACTTTAGATTTAAGGTTAGGTGTGGGGTTAAGGTTAGGTTAATAGCAGGGTTTTGGTTAGGATTAGGTTAGGGTTAGGGCTAGGGTTAGACTTATTGTTAGGCTTATGGCTACAGTTAGGATTAGGGTGAGGGTTAGGGCTAGGGTTAGGTTTGATGTTAAGCTTATGGCTAGAGTATAGATTAGGGTGAGGATTAGGGTATGGTCTAGCATTAGTTTTAGGGTAGGGTTAGAATTAGGATTAGGGTTAGTTCTAGGGTTAGGGTTAGGGTTAGGACTAGGGTGAGAATTAGGTTTAGCATTAGGATTAGAGCATGGCTAGGGCTAGGGTTAGGGTTAGGGGTGGCATGATGGCTAGGGCTAGGGTTAGGGTTAGGGTTAGCATTAGGGCTAGGGCTAGGGTTAGGGTAAGGGTAAAGGTTAGGGTGAGGGCTATGTTTATATTTAGGGTATGGTTAAGATTAGGGCTAGAGTTAGGTTTAGTGTTGATTGAGAGCTAGGGTCAGGGTAATGTTAGGGTTATGGTTAGTGTTAAGTTTAAGTAAGGAGGGGTCAGGCTATGGTTATGGCTATCGTTAGGGTTAGTGTTAGGACTAGGGCTAGGGCTAGTGCTACAGGTGAGATTAGGGTTAGGATTATGGTTAGGGTTTGGGGTTAGGGTTTTGGTTAGGTTTACATGT
Organism: Carollia perspicillata; assembly: GCA_004027735.1. Taxonomy (NCBI): domain Eukaryota; kingdom Metazoa; phylum Chordata; class Mammalia; order Chiroptera; family Phyllostomidae; genus Carollia; species Carollia perspicillata. The sequence continues at coordinate 7,404 of PVKM010051191.1, forward strand.
AGGATTAGGGTTAGAGTTAAGGCTACTGTTAGGGTTAGTATTATGGTTATATTTAAAGCTAGAGTTAGGGCGATGGTTATGGTTAGTGTTAGGGTTAGGGCTAGGGTTATAGTTAGGGTTAGTGTTATTGCTAGGTCTAGGGTTCGGGTTAAATTTAGAGTTAGGATTAAAGCTAGGATTATATCTAGGTTTATGGTTAGGGTTAGATTTAAGGTCGGTTAGGACTATGGCAACAATTAGTGTTAGTGTTAGGGTTAGGTTAAGAATTAGTGTTTGGGCTAGGGCTTGGGTTAAGTTTAGGGTTAGGGCTAGGGCTAGGATTATGTTTAGGGTTAGGTTTAGGTCTAGAGTAAGGGCAAGTGTAAGGGTTAGTGTTAGATTAATAGTTTGGTTTTGGGTTAGGATTAGATTAGGATTAGGGCTAGGGTTAGGATTAGGGTGAGGGTTAGGGTTTGTTCTAGCAATAGGTTTAGGGTAGGGTTAGGATTAGGATTGGGGTTAGGTCTAGTGTTAGGGTTAGTGTTAGGTTAAGGTTATGGCTAGAGCTAGGGTTTAAATTAAGGTTAGTGCTAGGGTTAGGGTTAAGGCTGGGGTTACGTTTAGGGTTAAGGTTAGGGTTAGGATTAGGATTAGGGCTAGGGCTAGTGTTAGGATTAAGGGTAGGAGTTGAGTTAGGGTTCCTGGTTGGGTTATGGTTATGGTTATGGTTATGGTTATGGTTATGGTTATGGTTATGGTTAAGGTTAGGGTTCTTGTTTGGATTATGTTTAGGTTTTGGATTAGGGTTAAACTTAATACTAGGCCGTGGGATAGGGTTAGGGTTAGGTTTAGGATTAGGGGTTGGTATTGGGTTAGGATTTGGGCTAGTTTTTGATTTAGTGTTAGGAGTAGGTTTAGGCTTAGGGTTAATGGTAGCAGTAGGTTTAGGGTTAGGGTTAAGGCTAGGACTAGGGTTAGGGTTAGGTTAGGTTTGGGGCTAGGACAAGGGCTATAGTTATGGATAGGGTCAAGTATAGGGCTAGGGTTAGCACTGGGTCTAGGGCTAGAGCTAAAGTTAGGGTCAGGGTTATGTCTAGGGTTAAGGCAATATTTTGCATTTGAATAGGGTTTGGTTTAGGGTTAGGTCTAGGATTATAATTAGGATAAGGGTTAGAGTTTGGGTTAGGGTTAGGTATAGGGTTAGTGTTAGGGGTTAAGGTTAGTGTTAGGGTTATGGTTAGGGTTATGGTTAGGATCAGGGCTCTAGTTAGGGTTAGTGTTAGTGTTATGGTTATGGCTAGGGCTAAGGCTAGGATTAGGTTTAGGGTTAGGGTCAGGGCTAGGTCTAGGCTCAAGGTTAGGTTTATGGTTAAGGTTATGGTTAGGGTTAGGGTTAGGGTTAGGATTAGGTCTAGGTCTATGCCTAGGCCTAGGGTTAGGTTTAGGTTTAATGTTAGGGTTAGGGCTAGGGCTAGAGATAGAGCTATGGGTCTATTTAGGGTTAAGGTTAGAGTTAGGGTTAGGGCAAGGGCTAGGGATATTGCTAGGTCTAGGGCTAGGGTTAGCATTAGAGTTAGGGTAAGGATTTGGGTTAGGGTTAGATTTATGTATAGGCTATGTCTAGGGTTAGAGTTTGGGCTAGTGTTATGGCTAGGGCTATGTTTAGGGTTAGGATTAGTGTTAGTGTTAGTGTTAGTGTTAGTGTTAGTGTTAGTGTTAGTGTTAGTATTAGGGTTAGGGCTATGGCTAGGCCTAGGTTTAGGTTTAGGATTAGGATTAGGTCTAAATTTAGGGCAAGTGTTAGGGACAGATATAGGACTGCATTTAAGGCGAAGGTGAGGGTTAGGTTTAGGATTAGGTTTAGGGTTAGAGTTAGGGTTAGGGTTAGGTCTAGGGTTAGGTTTTGGTGTGGGGCTTAGTGTGTTAGGTTTAGTGTTAGGGTTTTGTAAATAGTTAGGGTTTGTGTTGGGATTATGTTAGGTTCAAAGCTAGGATTAAGTTTTATAGGGAACCTATCTGCCTGGCAATGGCAATCTCTAATCCTGGTGTCCAGGTGCAGACAGGGTGTGTTGAAGCTTGCTCTTCTGTCTGTCCAAGGTTTTGAGGCTTCTCTCAGTATTGCTAAGTTGTGTGTTCTGGGTAATTTCTACACCATTTAGTTTTAATTCAAATTTTGTACTGGGTGGAGGTTAGTGTGACCTCCACTCACTCCTTCACCTCTTTCATTTTTATCTGTTCATCATTCCTTTGCTGGGCTCTCTCTTCCAGCAGGTATGCTGTTGTTCATAGCTCCCACCTACTCTTCTATGTGATCAACTGTTTGGGGAAGGTAAAATGGATTAAGATTGCAGATATTCTATGGAATTTAAAGTACTAACTGTAAAGAAGAGATGGGAGATCTTCTGGATATGCATAGTGTTAACCATGATATTTCATCCTACTACACATTTTTTAGAAAGGGTGGAAAAGAGATAAGACTCTTGTTAGAGGGAGAAAGTATTGTGAGTTAGAGCCAGAATTCAGTGAGCTTGTGGGAGGTTAAATTATGAAATATAGTGAGAGTAAAAGATAGGCATTTCTCCAAGGAGGACATACAGAGGATTCAGAGACACATCAGAGATCGCTAGCCATCACAGAAATGCAAATTAAAACCACAATGAGATACCACTTTACACTGGTAAGAATAGCCATCATAAACAAAGCAACAAACAACAAGTGTTGGAGAGATTGTGGAGAAAATGGGACGCTAGTTCATTGTTGGTGGGATTGCAGACTGGTGCAACCACTATGGAAAACAGTATGGAATTTTCTAAGAAAACTAAAAATGGATCTGCCTTTTGACCCAGCAATTGCAGTGCTAGGATTATATCCCAAGAACCCTGAAACACCATTCCAAAAGAATCTATGCACCCCAATGCTCATAGCAGCACAATTTACAATAGCCAAGTGTTGGAAGCAACCTAGGTGCCCATCAGTCAATGAATGGATCAAAAAACTCTGGTACATATACACAATGGAATTCTATGTGGCAGAAAGAAAGAAGGAGCTCCTACCCTATGCAACAGCATGGATGGAACTGGAAAGCATTATGCTAAGTGAAATAAGCCAGGCGGTAAAAGACAAATACCATATGATCTCACCTTTAACAGGAACCTAAGCAACAAAACAAACAAGCAAGCAAAATATAACCAAAGACA
>PVKM010051192.1:0-10527 GCA_004027735.1 Carollia perspicillata
CCTGTGGACACACCAGATCCCCGAAGGACTATGTAGCAGTCCAGGAGCCAGAGGATCCCCCGGCCCAGGATGACCTCACTGACCTCATGGGTCGAGTTTTGCTCACCCCAGGTTTACGCAACCATGTCTTTCCCAACCGTCCTCAAAGCCACCCTGTGACATAAGCAAACGTGAGCCTTCATCCGCCCCAGCGGCTGGCGGGTAAGAGTTTATCAAGCACCTGCTAAGGGCCAGGTGCCTCCGAGCACGATCTCGCTGAACCACGCCGACTATCCTGCAAGGCAGCATGTGCCTCTACGGTTTTAAAAAGTTGAGATATAATGCACACACCATCACATGTATCGTCTTTAAAGGGCAAGGGCAGTGGTTTTTAGTGTAGTCACAAGACTGGGCAGTCATCCACAGCACCTAATTCAAAGCCCCAGGAGAAACCCTGAACCCATTAGCTGTCACCCCACCCCCAGACCCCTGGCCCCAACCCCTGGGAAGCACGAATCTACCTTCTGTCTCTGTGGATTGACCGTTCTGGGCATTTCATATGAAGGGAGTCAGTCATAAAACACGTGGCCTTTTGTGAGTGATTACTTTCCCTCAGCATGATGTTTGCAAGGTTCGTCTGCATCATGGAAGGTATAGTACCTCATTCTGAGTTGTGGCTGGCTAATGGTCTATTGTAGGGGTAGACTACATGTTTTTAAAAAGGCTTTATTTAGTTGTAGACAGAGGGAAAGAAAGGGAGAAAGAGGGAGAGAAACACGGATGCACCGGAGAAACATCGATCGGTTGCCTCTTGCACGCCCCCAACCAAGGACCCAGCCCGAAGCCCAGGCTCAGGCCCTGACTGGGAGTCCAGTCAGTGACCCCTCGCGTTGCAGGAGGTCGCCCAACCCACTGAGCCACACCAGTCAGGGCTGGACCGCGATTCTTTAATCCATTTTCTGTTGCCGGACACTTGGGTTGCTCCCACTTTAGGGCTGTTGCTAATAAACGGCGCTATGAACATTCGCGTGCAAGTTTTTGTGTAAACACGCGTTTTCCATTCTCTTGGTACGTAGCTAGGCGTGGGGCAGTTGGGTGTCTGACAGCTCTGCGTTTAACCCTTGGAGGAACAGCCAGACTGTCCTCCAAAGTGACTGTGCCACTGTGCGTTCACACCAGCCTTGCGCCAGGGCTCGGATTTCTCCACATCCTCTCCTGCTCTTGTTACTGTCTGCCTTTGGTTGTGGCCACCCTAGTGGGTGTGGAGCGGCCTCTCGTTGGGGTTTTGATTTGCGTTTCCTTTTTGGCTAAGGATGATGTTGGACATCTTTTCATGTGCTCATTGGCCACTTGTCTCATATGGAGAAATGTCTATTCAAATCCTTTGCCCATTTTTGGTTTTGTTGTGGGGGGGCGGGTTTAGAAGTATAATTTCCATTTTATTTTTATTTCCAGAAGACTTTTCTTCAGTCCTTAAGGACGTAGCTCTTTATGTGGGCTTTGGTGGAGGTTGTGGGACAGCACCTCGGGTCTGCACTGGGGTGGGGGTGTTGGGTCCCCCTGGGCCTCATGGGACCGGTTCCTGACTACCGTGCCGTGGATGGCGCAGCTCACAGAGTGGCGTGGTTTCGGTCCAGCCTGGGAAGCACACAGGCCTCAAAGACACTCGCTTTGGAAACATACCTAACGGCTGCGGCCTCTACTGTGTTTCAAGCAACGTCACCACGGCCTTGCCCTTGGGCATGCATCGGTTGTAGCTGGGGCAGCGAATGGGCTGCCCATGGCCACGGCCTTTTTTGGCAAGGGTGTCGTTCCTTCTTTTCTTGGTCATCTTGGAAGCAAGGCCCCAAGAGAGGCTCCTCTGTCCATTTCGGAATTGCGTTGTCTGTCTCTTGATTGTAAGCTGTGCCACTGTTGTCTACAGAAGGGAAGCAGACGGGGGGCGGGGGGTGTGCCCGGGTCAAGAACGCCGGGCCCACAAGTGGATTGGCCTCTGCCTCCCACCCAGCAGGCCCGGGGCCACTGCCTCTCCACTCCGTGGACGAGTGGAGTGGCCTGCAATTTTGACCCGTCCCCCAGGCCACCCCAGGTCCTGCCCTTGTAGAGGGTGTGCGAGGGAACAGCAGTTCTGAGGAACCGGGCTGGTCCTCTCTTCCCCTCCAAATCACGCGGAACTGGCTGACGTGGCCCGGGAAGAGGGGAGAGCTCGGGTCCTGTGGTCGGGGAGCCTATTTATATTAACTGGGCCATGTTGCAAGCTTTTCCTGCTGGCGACAGGGACGTCACTGGGTGCTGACCTCACCAGAAATGCTGACGCATCTCTCCTTCACGCTTCACTCAAATGGGCAGCCGGGCCTCCTCACCTTGGGGCCACTCAACGTCCTCCTGCCCGTCACTGTCTCCTCCCCCCAGCTCTGGAATCTCCCCCAGTGTCCCTTCTTCCCCTAGCCTGCAACCACACCCTCTTCTTGTAAGCTGTTACGGGCTGAATGGTGTCCCCCCAACTCACACCTTGGTTGAAGTCCAAACTTCTAGTACCTCAGGATGTGAGTGTGTTTGGAGATGGCGCCTGATGAAGGTAAAATGAAGTCCCTGGGGAGACCCTAATGTCATATGACTGATGTCCTTATAAGAAGAGGAGATTAGGACGTAGACGGACACACACAGACCCAGGAAGGACCGTGTGAGGAGACGACGAGAAGGCGGCCGTCTGCAGATCAAGGAGGGAGGCTGTGGGACGGAATCGACCTTGCTGACGCCTTGACCTCAGACTTCTAGCTCCAAGGCTGTGAGGAAATACCTTTCTATTATATGAGCCGCCCAGCCTGTGAGATTTGGGTATGGCAGCCTGAGCAAAACAATGCAGAAGCCCTTCCTGCCTTTGGTGGCCCAGGCCCCTGGGGCTCACCCAGGCGCTCAGAGCCTGGTCTTTGGGATTCCACAGCCCTGGTTGTTTGACGCCCTGCTTCTCTTAAATGTGACCTCAGGCAGTGACTTCATGTCTCTGGGCCTGAGAGGCTTCTTTGAACTGAAGAGACGATTGGTCTCCCTGGACCGTGGGGAAGGGGGAAGGCTATAAAGCCTCAGCTGTCCCCCAGAGGCGGGGGTTGGTCAGCAGTGGCCAAGAGGGGCCAGAAGCTCTCTGACCAGCCCTGGCCGTGGAGCCAGGCCCCGAGCTTCTCTGATTTCCCATTTCCTCGTTAAAGGGAGCTGAAGCACCCCTGTCCACCGGCCGCTCCCTCTCTCACGGGGCTGTTGCAAAATGAGATCAGGGATGTGAAATGAAGAAGGACCCCGGCTTGGCATGGGCGCAGGAAGCAGCCTTGCGGGGGTGGGCACAGAAATGAGGAATTTAGTGGAAGCAACATTCTCAGGAGGAGAATCCAGAACCGGCCCTCAGGCGATGGTGGGGTGATTGGGCATGGTGCAACGAGCGCCCTGCTGGGGTGCCAGGGCGTGGGTGGGGGCCGAAGGGCCGCCCACTGAGCCTGGGAGTGGTTTTGTCCCTGCTGGAATCTCGGCACTTGGTCGTGGCTGGCACAGAGCAGGGGCGAAATTTGTTGAATGAATAAAGGATTGACAATGGTCGACTGTACAGAGTGGGGACAGGTGGGAACTGCTTTGGGGGTCAGGATGGGTGCTAGGTGGAGGCAGACAGGAGAGCATCAGCCCCGGCCACCTGGGCCCCCCCACCCCCGGGCTGAGGCTCCAGGGGACCAGCGGGAGCAGCTCGGTCTTCCCTGGCAGCCCCCGGGGCCTCCCCCTGGCTTCCCAGCCTTCTGACACCCTCTTCCCTTCCCAGCTCCTGAGGGTGCAGGCCAGTGACCTTCTTCCAGGCTTGGTAAATGCGTGGGGCCCTCCAGTCATGGCCTGCAGGCCTGCGCCAGCCCCTCTACCTTCTCTTCTGCCCTCCCCTGGGCCTCAGTTTACCGTGTGGTGAAGGAGCTGGATGGCTGGTGAGGCCTTGTCTCCAGGGCCCCTTCATTCTGAAGCTCAGAAGTCTGTGAGACACCAGCCCACGATCACTATCTTTCAGAGAAAGTGAAACCTGGTCCCCAACCGTCACCACGGTGACTCCCCCTCCCCGGTTTCCCCTCTGAGCTCATCGCTTCCCCATCTCCTCCACTCCCCACCACACAACACCCCCCTCCCCCACCAGCCAGTACTTGGAATTAGACTTTCATCTTTCCTTTTTCCTTCAAAGAACTTTTGCCTTTTATGTCCATGACGGCAGCAGCCCCGGGAGGTGGGCTGGGAAACGCTTTTCAAATCCTCATTTTACAGGTGGGGCCTCTGAGGCCCAGAGAGGTGAAGCAACTTGCCTCAGGTCACATAGCGTGTCAGTGGACTCCAACCTTATCTCTGGTTTTTCCTGCTCCTGCTCCGAGGGCCTGGCTTTCCCCAGAGGACCTGTCTGTGGAGAAAGGGCCGGGCTGGGATGGGGCATGCTCGGGGGAAGGAGGCAGCCAGGAGCCCCGCTGGGGGCATGTAGGTCCTGGGGCCAGAACCGCAGTCTCGGGGCTGCCAGCCTGGGTCTGGCTCTGTGCCCAGAGCCCAGTGGTTTCCGCTCACAGATGTCCCAACAGCCCCGGCAGGAGGGCGGGAAGGGCACTCGAGAAGGAAGATGTCTTGCTCCCCTCAGCCCCAAACCACACTGGCCTGTGCCCTGTGAGGCCGACGGCTGCTGGGCCAAGACGGACTCTCGGGCCATCAAGGGGCCCCGCTGGCAGGCTTCCTCTCTGTCCCAGGCCCAGCACCTTGTGCATGGCGTGGACCCCCTCGCTCCTCGTTCACCCCAGGAAGGCTGAGGCTGCAGTTTGCATCATCCTTGGGCGTGGGGCTGACCTCGAAGAACGAATTCGAAGAAAACAGGAGGAGGAGCAGGCATGCCACTGTGCCCAGCACCCATTGGCTCGTGGAAACTTTGGTTTTTGGGGTCATGTTCCCAGAAGGCCTGCCCTCCCCCCTCCCCCTCCCCACCCACCTCACGAGGTGTTGGCCAATCGCTCTGGCAGGCAATAAAGTGGCTGTCAGCCCGCAGGACTCCCAGCCTGGAGGTGTCATCCCCAGCAAGCACAGGCCAGAGCTTGGACACCCAGCATGTGGGCACAGCACATGAGGAGGGCGCTGCTCAGTAAGTACTTCCTTCCTCCCCACCAGCACCTGCTTTCTCTGAACCACGGGTGCCAGCGGGAAGCAGGGGTACCCTCTGTCCTGTGGGAGCTGGGGAAACCAGGCACTGGCCAGAAGGATGCTGAAATGGAAAAAGCCAGGAGGTCAGGCGAAGAGAGGGGTCCACTGAGAACACAGCATCTTCACAGTGTGGAGAAGGGGTATCCCCGGAGGGCTTCCAAGGGGAGGCAATGTAAAGGCAACTCAGGGAGCCAGGGAGTAAGGGAAGGGGACGAATTAGGAGAGAGGCTGGGGCAGCAGGGGGAGGCGGGGGCTGTGCTGTGTAGAGCAGGAAGCTGCAGAAGCTGAGCAGAAAAACGGTGCAGTGTCTGGAGGGGCCTCCTTGTCCCCCTGATTTGCAGGGTCTGGGATGAACAGACACAGTCAGCCAGGCCCAGGGGCTCTGGAGCCCACACAATCACACAGCACACATAGCCACACCCACAGGGTGACACACACAGACAGAGCCATGTGACATCATCCAGAGCCCTCAATCTCACCAACCTGGGAGCCCCTGCGTGCAGCCCGGGATGGGCCACAACTGCTCCCATGAGCCTCCCACAGCCCTGGCGGATGCCGGGCAGACGCCCTGGTCCCACCTGCACACTCAGCAGATCCCTGGGGAGGTGGCGAGTCGTGCGCTGTGGTCGCTGTGCCTGGGTGCCCAGCCCCTCCACCCTCCCCTGCAGTGTCTTCCCCCAGGGGCCGGATGGTTCTTAGGAAGCGAACATGGTGTCACTGCCTTCCGGGCCATTGCACCACAGGCCCCTTCCGACCACGTGGCTGCCAGTGGGTGGGGGGAGGCAGAGGAGCCATAACTGAGCCTGGCCCCTCGGAGTGTTCTGCCGGGCCCTCAGCATCCCTGTGAGCCTCCCAGGAGTGGCCACTTATGGAGAGAGGGGGAATGCTCAAGTTTGGGGGAGTGGCTGGCCTTGTATGACTTGGGCAACCCTTCTTCAGTGCCAGTCCTGTGGCAGGGGGCCCTGTGACAAGAGCTATCCCCTAGCTGGAGGTCTTGCAGACAGCTGCCCACCTGGGCCACCCCATGTCAGCTCCTGAGGTAGGCAGGACTGACAGGCACAGGAGTTCCAGCCAGGCCCCACACCTGCTCCTAAAAGCCTACGTGGTGAATTGCTGCTGCTGTTTCAGGTGCTGGGCGGTAACTTACCAGACAGGTGTCAGTGGCCCCAGCAGGCGCTCCCGTGCACACAAAACACCCAGGCCTGCCCTCTACAGCACAGGGGCTGGCTGGCAGGCTGCACCCTCTGAGCGCCCTCCCCTCTCGAAGCTGCCCTCCCAGGGCTTCCTTGCCAAGTCGGGTGACACCCCCTTTCTCTGCCCCAGGTCTGATCCTCAGACTCCTGTTCCTGAACCCAGTGGCCACGGGCAACTGCTCGGGCAATGGCCAAGAGCTCCTCAAGCAGCTCCAGCTTCAGGCAGACTTCATGCAAGACACCAGCCGGCTCCTGGACCACTATGTGAGCGCCCGGCCCCCGGGGCATCTGGGTCTCAGAGAACTTCGGGGTCGGGCATGACTAAGCCCCAGAGAGGATTGGGCCCAACTCCCATTTTTGCTCAACCCCAACTCAATAGGGCAGTGGGGGTGAAGAAACAGTCCCTATGTTATTCCAAGACCATGCCAAACATCCAAGGCCTAACCCTAGCTCCCCTAGCTCAGGGGCCTGGAGCGTGAACCCCAGCCATATGACCCCATCCCTCCGTTTGTCCAGTGTGTTTAGTGCACACCTATCACAAGCCTTGTTCGGGGCTCCAGAGGTGCAGCAGCGAACAAAACAGTCTGCCCTCCTAAAGCTCACAGTCACCTTCCCACTGACACGCCCCACACCACAAATGCCACCTGTGTGGTCACCCCCACAAAGCCCCCTGCAACCCTCTGACCCTGCCTGCAGTGACCAGGGTGTCCTCTCCCCTCTTGGGCCTTAGCGTCTGGATCTGTACAATGGGCAGCTTGGATAGGGGCTGGACACGGTCAAGCACTTCAAGGCTGACCAGAGTAGGCTTGCCTGTGTGTGGGGGGTACGGGCTCCAGCACTCACCCCCGATTCTCCTTCCCCTCCAGATGCGCATCCAAGGCCTGGACATGTCTGGACTGAAGAAGCACTGCCAAGAGCGCCCTGGGGTCTTTCCTAGTGAGCACGTCCTGCAGGGGCTCAGCAGGAGGGCCTTCCTGCGGACCCTCAACAGCAAGCTTGGCCATGTCTTACACAGACTGATTACTTTCCAGCAGGACCACCCCAAGGTCGAGGACTTGGGGATGGTGAAGATGTACATCCACGGGATCAGGAACAACATCCACTGCATGGACCAGCTGCTTCGCGGCTCCTCGGAGATGGCCGAACCCACTCCGGCGAGCCCAGGCACCTGGCCTCCACACACGCCCGCCTCAGACACCTTTCAGCGCAAGTTGGAGGGCTGCCGGTTCCTGCACGGCTACCACCGCTTCATGCACTCCGTGGGACAGGTCTTCCGCAAGTGGCAGGAGACCCCAAGCCAGAGGAACCGGAGACACAGCCCCCAATGGGTCCTGCAGAAGGGGAGTCACAGAGTGAAACCCTCTGTGAGGGGCAAGAGGCTCGTGCCCAGGGGGCAGCTGCCCCGGTAGCCTTAAGGACTCCACAGCAGGTGGATTAGCAGGTGCTCCTCAGGATGGTGCCACCTCAGGGTCTCCAGACCTGCTTCCCACCTCTCAGAAGTGCACTTTAAGGGGTGAGAGCCAGGTGGGTTCCTCCACCTCCTCCCAGGTTGGGGGGATAGGATCAGACCGTCACGCCTCCCCAGCTGTGAGTTCCTCAGTCCCAGTGGGGTGACTGGGTCAGGCCACGCGGGGCCAACTTTCCATTGATTCAGGGGTCTGATGACACAGGCTGACTCATGGCCAGACTGACTGCCCCCCCCAACTCTGCTCCCCGGAGGTCTGCCGGCCCTTCCTTCTCATGACTTGCAGAGCTGTTGCCCCCAGACTTCCTCCTTTCCATGGCGGCGGGGTTCGCAGGGGGAGGTCAGGGTCTGAGCTGGCCTCCTATGCCTCATCACCAGCCTCAGGCCAGACACCTGGACGTCTGGGTGACCTCACTTCAGGCAGCTATGACAGGGGCACGGTGTCATGTAAAAAGCACTGATCTGGGAGGTCCAAGGAAAGGGGCTCAGGTCCCGGCTCGGACTCTAACTCACTGTGTGGCCTCAGGCAAGCCACTTAGCCTACCTGGACCTCAATTTTGCTCCTGTGAATCGAGGGGGTTGGGGACCGTGTAAAGCCCTCTCTCCCTGTGAGCTGCTGGAACTCCATGACATAGGGTGGATTTCAAATTCTTTCCATAAATCGGGACACGCGGTGCAAATGGACAGGGGTGCGGACTGAGTTCTTCGCAGACTTTCCAAGTGTCTAGCCTCATCTTGGGTTCTGTCTGCTGAGTGCTCCCCCTGGTGGTGGATCTTGGAATTTTCTCATGCTGAAACCATTGTCCTGAAGGGTTATGGGTCAATTCCTTGCAGGGACAGAATTAATTTATCAATTTTTATCAGTTTTTATGTGTTTTTAACTTATGAGGCTTATTTATGATGTATATTTAATGTTAATATTGTGCCAACGTATATTTAAAACTTGCCTGGTTTCTAAAGCCCCTGTGTCTCTCTATTATTGCCTTGTGGGGGAAGATTTGGGGTAGGCTGTCCTCATGGAGAGGGGGGCGGTCCCTAGGCACCCAGGCCACAAGCAGCTACCACTTGAGCAGCTGCAGCTCTACGTCCGAGTCCCTGAGGGCTGGAGCTCCTTGTCCTATCCAGGGAGGGACGTCCCATGCGCCACTCTGACTGTGGGGGCGTCACACACACAGACAGAGTTTGTTGTGTCTGAACTGGTCTCCCTTGAGACATTGCAGACCAAGGGCGTCTGGGGTTTGGGAGCACGAGGTGGGGGGGATGCAGGCTGGAGTGTCTGGCCTGTCTGGCCCCTGTGGGCGTGTGGCCGGGGTGTATGTGCTGATGTGTGTCACATGGAGTGAAGAAGACAATAGCAGGTCCTGCCTCAGATGTGGCGTGTCACCTGGTTATGTGCTTAAAACAGCTTCCTGAAGAGCCTTAGTGGGGTGGGGATTCCATCGGGCCCCCAGAAAACTGGGCTGTCTCCCAATGGCACCACCTCAGGAGGGGTACCTACAGGCTGATGGATGATATGCTAAGGCAGATGCTACAAAGGAAGGGTTAATTTAATGGAAACCCATGAACTTGACCTGGATCAGTCCCCACCTACTCCTACTTCCTGGGATTGGGGCCAAAGGTGGAAACAGGACTTGATAACAGAAGTGGAGGAGATCCCCATGTGGGACTCTGTCCAGTAGATATAATCCACTTGGCAGATGAGAAGACTGAGGCTCAGAGAGTTGGAGTCACCTGCCCAAGTCCTCGGAGCAGTTTGCTGCGGGCGAGCACATTTTGAATTCGGGTCCGTTAGGTGCTAGGGTGGGAGCATCTTCCTGTTACCCATCAGCCTCTTTAAGTCTGCTGACAGTTTCACGAGTCCCTGAGGGCGCAGAGCTCCCAGGTGAGGGCCTGGCAGACAACAGACTAGTGAAAGTGCTAACAGGTGCATCCAAGGTGGTAGTGCGAGCTCAGCAAATGCAAAGCAGTGTGATGCAACAGACAGTGCAAGAGCCAAGTGATGTGGGTGGTCAGGGTGGCATCTGAAAGAGATGACATCCACTCTGCAGTCTAAAGGATACAGGTGCCTCCAGGTGGCACGGTTAGGGCAAAGGTTCCGAGCATTCGAGGATTGGAGTTATCAAAAAGTCCCAGAGAGGATTATCTTGCTCCAGGTCACAGTGCAGGGCCTGGGCTGCAGCTCTCAGCCCCTGACTCCCAAGGGCCAGCCGTGTTGCTGAGCAGTGGCCCCAAGTCGTTCAGGCTATTTACTAAGTACCTGGTAAGGGTTCTCCACTGCCCCCTGCTGGACTCTCCCTTTTACTCGTGTTCCTTCCATGATGGCCACCTTTGGGCGAGGTCTGTCCTCCTACATTGTCTCTGCCTATGCTGTTCCCTCTGTCTGGAATGCTGTTCTCATGGTCTAGGCCCAGCAACTTGGTTATTTGTTCTCTCAAAACTGCCCCATCACTGGTAAGGCATTTGCATTACCATCCACTTCCCTCACTGGCCTTGAGCCACAGAGGAGGAGACCACGTCTGCTTCTCTCCGCTCTGTCCAGCACCCAGCACAGCGTCCACACGCAACAGGAGCTCAGTGGAGAGCGAGACATAAGAGGGCCCGGAGGAAGTCAAAGCACCGAGGGGTGTGCCAGGCAGTCTGGCTCAGAGAGGTGCCACCCAGGTGCTGTCAACAGCAGACGGCCTCTTTTCTGCCCTG
>PVKM010051193.1:0-10511 GCA_004027735.1 Carollia perspicillata
ATGAGTAAATGAATGGATCAAAAAACTATGGTACATATACACAGTGGAATTCTATTCAGCAGAAAGAAAGAAGGAGCTCCTACCCTATGCAACAGCATGGATGGAACTGGAAAGCATGATGCTAAGCGAAATAAGCCAGGCAGTAAAAGACAAATGCCACATGATCTCACCTTTAACAGGAACCTAAACAACAAAACAAACAAACAAGCAAAATATAACCAAAGACACTGAAATTGAGAACAGGCTGACAATGACCAGAGGGGAGAGGGCAGGGAATTTCAGGGGAAAAGGTTTGCAGGAACAAGTATAAAGGACACATGGGCAAAAACAAGTTGGGGGTAGAAATGGGAGGGAGGTGGGGAGGGCTGGGATGGGGGTAAAAGGCTGGGATGGGGGTAAAAGGCAGAAAACTGTACTTGAACAACAATTAAAATAAAAAAGTAATAAAAAAGAATCCTTAAATAATTGCTCCATGCATTCTATTCAGATTTTATAGCTGCATTCCATGGGAAAGAGTAGGTTAAGTGTTACCATTCTGTGTTAACTGGAATCATAACCCTTGTATTATATAGGTTAGTTTTCATACATAAATATGTATAAATTAAAAATGCTTGTAGGTTTTAAAATAAAGCTTAATGTTCTAAGCGTCAACTTTGGTATGCACAGGCATCCTGGATTTACAGGTCTCAGATACTTACAATGCTAAAGCAGTTGAAGTACATCTCTCTCACTGCTTTTACTGCTATGGATTAGAATACCCTGGATACATTAAATTCATAGATGACCTAGGATCTTTTTCTAACACTTTGTTTCAAGGGGATGGAGTATAATGAAAATTCTCTGGGAACCAATTGGAGGACTTCTGACCCTACCACTATAGCCTTAGGCAGTTCAACTCTTCCTGAGTTTATTCTTTTGCAACATGGTGACAACTGTATCTGCCGTGCATCCCTCACAAGTTTGTAGCCAAGTTCCCACATAATAGTGAATATGTACACAAGACCCCAAAGAACTTTAAAGTTATGTTATTTCAGACACCTCCCTTTCCTATCATAGGGGAGAGAAAATTGCCTACCACTTCCTGTCAATTGGCAGCTAGAAGTCAAAGGGTAAATTTATTATAATCATCAATCTTTTGTGTAGTTGTATTATATTTTTAAGGCACTATTTGTCAATTAAAAGGTACTGCCTCAAAAAGACTATTATCCTGGTATTAAGTATAACTTACTGGTAATATTTGTAAGAGAATAATATTTACTACTGCCTGCCTTGGCCCACATCTGGGCTTATCTTTCTTGTGTGCAATTTATTTATTTCTCATCTACCTCTACTGTGCTCAAATCTTTCACCTTGAAGATGCTGGTTATTTTACCCTTTGACAGCTTTTCTGCTTTTATTGTATGAATTGATATCTAGATAGATAACAGTTATTAAAAGTTTGGGAAATGATTGTTGTTCCAGGTGGGCTGGTGTAAAGTTAGCTTAGGAGTAAATGTTCTCTGTGTGAACTTTTAAAAATTACAACTCATTTGTCATTAATTTGAGATGAAAATTGAGTTCTTGATGCAGATATCACTTCAGAAAATAGAAATTTGAGATTGTAAACTGACATGAAAGTTTGGAGTCCTATTGGAGGGAGTGCAAAGCAAGACTTTGTTTACCCTAACATGGTGATAATCAGCTATTGAAGAGATATTTATTGATCACTTATATTATATATTTATGGATAACATATTAGGGGGTTAATTATTTTTCATTGTAATACCCAGTCCCTTTCCTACAGAAATTGACTAAGATGACTTTTAAGTTATCTTCTACCTTGGATACATATATATATATATATATATATTTTAAATATTTCATTTATTTATTTTTAGAGAGAGGGGACGAGAAGGAGAAAGAGTGGGAGAGAAACATCAATGTGTGGTTGCCTCTCATGTGTCCCCTACTGGGAACCTAGCCTGCAACCCAGGCATGTGCCTGAACTGGGAATTGAACCAGTGACCCTTTGCTTCACAGGCCCATGCTCAATCCACTGAGCCACACCAGCCAGGGCTAACTTGGATATATTTTAATTTTATCATGTTTTATCCAGAAAGGTTATGCACAGGCCCCCTGGATTTATAGGTCTCAGGTATTACTACTGACCAGCAAATGCTGTGTGCTTATTTAGTTGAGAAAGTTATATATCAATAACTTCTGAAAAACCCTAGTAAAGGCCAACCATTCAGTCGTCTGGCATATTACCTCTTTTACATGCCTGCTTCACCATCTGGCTGAAAACATGTTTAAGTTCCTGAACTGTTTTATTGATAGCATATTCTTTCTTATGTAACTACCAAACTGCTTTTGTTCAGAGTAGGTGTTCAATAAATGCAAAATTGGTTAATCAGGAAATTTAAGCTACAGAGAGGCACAAAATCATAGAGGGTAAGGAGTGATATAAAGCCCATTGACTTAGTGACCATACAACAATATCTTCCTCTGGCTTCTCTACTCTTAGGCCTACCAGAAAATTTTTGGAGAGAATTTCACTGATTCTAGGACTTTGTGTCACTGCCCTTGAGTTGGGAACCTTCAGTAAACTTACTCATCACTTCTCAAACACCCTTAGATCCTGAACAGCCACTTGAGAAACTCTTTATTTTCAATTTGTTACCCCCAAGGATCTTTCTCCTGGATGATAGGAGGAACCAGGGGAAGACTTCAAGGGGCAACCTTAGAATAAGCTGCTTAAGATACAGAGAAGGGTTGATCATGCCCACCTTAGGGAAAACATTTTCTACACAGTTTTTAACATAAAATTACATAAATGTAGTAATTGTTCATAGTTGCAGTTTATTTCTTTGTTTTGGTAACTGATCTAGAAGCTTAAAAGAATGTTAATAAAAAAATTTGCCTGGACTTGTATAAGTTAATTAATTTCCTCAAGCCTTTGTTTCCTTGTTTGTATTATAGTACCTATCTCAAAATGTTATGAGGGTTAAGTAAGACACCATATGTAAAGTCTCTAAAATATTTCAGGCTTTTCAGATTGCCTGGCACATAATAAGCACTCAGCAAATACTAACTGGCACTGTCATGATCACCAACAGCTGCATCATTTTGAAGTCCTTAAATCATACAGCAACAGAATTGGTCAACAGATTCCTTTATTCCTTTCATCTCCAGTGTTTGGTGGGAAACACTTTTTCAAATGTATCTTACAACATTATAAGGTGTTTGATTTTATATGTCCATCTCTGTCGGATACTAACTCTAGGTTCTGTCGAACACAATTTGGAAATGATTGATATAGATGATTGACCAGGTTTCTGCAAAGTCTTCACCTAGCAGATTTTATTTATTTGTATATTCCTTATATGCCCCAGACAACAGATGTTCAAGAACTATTTTCAGTTTTGAATATTATATTATATTCAAGTTTATTACTCTGGATGAAAAAAATCACTCTTAATCAACTTCCCATATAAAATTAATTTTTTTCTTGCTCTTTCTCTCTCTGTTATCTCCAATAACTCTATACTTTTTATTGTCTCCTGAATCAAGGGTCCCAACCTTTCTGTAGTTAAGGAGTTCCTCAGTTTCTCAGCTGGAACCTCCAGATTTTTAAGGCCTTAACATCCTCTAAAGGAGGGAAGCAAATTACTACTGCTCAATAGTCACTAAGAGGTTCCTGGCCCACCTTCTCAAACCATAGTTTGTGGTCCTGCTGTGAGTATGCCTTAGCCTTAATCACTCATGGGAGAGGCAAGAAATGTTTTATTTTATGCTTTACACTCTCTGGTTATAAAAATTGTTTTTAGCACCCTTTTAAAGTCATTAGCAGTCAGCCCAGACCAGTGTAGCTCAGTTGGTTGAGTATCATCCTGCAAAGCAAATGGTCACTAGTTTGTTTCCTGGTCAGGGCACATGCCTAGGTTATGGATTCAGTCCCTGATCAAGGCACATTCAAGAGGCAACCGATTGATGTTTCTCTCTCACACTGATGTTTTTCTCCCTCTTTTCTCTTTCCATTTCCTTCTCTCAAATAAATAACTAGACAGATAAAATAAAAGTCATTAGTAGTCATAGTGCAGTCATTTGATTACATGTAATTTGCTGCCAGAGTTGAGGTTTCTGGTAGTAAAACCACAGATGTCATAAAATCATGATAATTGTATATTAATACAACCTGTTCTTATAATCCAGCAGGCAAATTTATATTACCATTTCTAAAACAGTTACAGAGCTCCCGCCTTCTTGCTTTCCTTTCTTCTTGTCTTCATTCCTTCTTTTCCTCCAAAAATGTTGTGTGACCATCACTATTACCACCACCACCATTAGTCCTTGCTCTCAAATAGTTAAAAGTCTAGCACAGGACAAAAACACACAAACAGATTTCTGTTGCATTTACTGTATAACATTCTAATTAAAATATGAAAAGAATATTATGAAAGCACAGAGGGGGAAACACCAAGACAAACTCCACAGGACATTCTAAAGGGTAGAAAGTAGTCTTCCAGAAAAAGAGTGAAGGTACAAATAAAGATTATTTAAGGCAGAATTTCTGCACTGAGCATAAAATCATGGAAAGACCAGAGTGTGTTTAGAAAACTCCAAGGAATTCAATGTTAGAAAAGCACCATGTGCCAGGTAGAAATCAATTTTTAAAAAGGGCTAGAAAAAAAGAGGATCCAAGATGATGGAGGAGTAAGTGGAAGAGGACTAACCTCTTCCCTGGACCAATCTGGAATTATAACTAATTTGTACAGAAATCATCCAGAATAAACAACTGAACATTAGCTGGAGAGAAGACTTATAACCATGGTCAGACAGGGCAAACCACTTCACCACAACGTGATTGGTACAGAGTGCAAAGGAGATGCAGGAAGGTTGTCTGGGCTCCCATGGGTGGCAGCTGAAGTGCAAGAGGGATGTTTCAGTGGCTGGGGGTGCTGCTGAGAAGTATGGGGGTCTAAATCCCAAGTTGGTCTCCCCAGCCTGCAGCGCCAGAACCAGAATGGAATCCAGAAAATATCCAGCTGTGAAAAGTGGTGGGGTTTCTGTCTGTCAGGGAGAAATGGCTGGAGATATTGAGAGCCTCTTAAAGGGCCAACACGTAAGGTTTCATTTGCAGTCACTTACCCTGGGTGCAGGCAAATGGAGGGCAGAGTTGACTAGAGACACTGGTGGAGAGACTGGGGAAGGTGGCTTTGGGGAGAAAAATGGAGAAAGCCGCTGCCAGGATCCTGGTGCTGAGTCATCCCCCATCCTGCAGGAGGCATCTTTCTCAGCCAGAGCACTCTTCTCCAAGTGGCAGCAACCTGAGGGGTAGTAATAGCCCTGCCTGCAGGAATTACTCTGCCTCACCCTGTGGTCCTAATTACAAATTGACTGGATTAACAACAGAAGGAGACAGATACATACTGTTGATCACTGGTTGTTTTGAACAGGCTACCTAGAGCCAGATTGGGACACCACCTGACATCACCGGAGGTGGATCCAGAAAGAAAAGAGTGGTAAACACTAGATTCTCCTGAGATGAATTCCACCACAGTCTTCATGATTTGCATTATTTTTTCTCCTGCATAGTTTTTAAATATTAATTTCTTGTCCTTTAAGTTTGTGCCTACCAGGACACTAGTTTTTATATTAGTTTATTTTAAATCACATATTTTGTTCCTCCCTTCTCTTACTCCATTTTACCTCCTTATTGCTTCTGACTATTATTTTAAATTTTATTTTCTCTCTAGCTATGACTTGCTTCCATTCCTTACTATTACTAATTCTCCCCCCTGCAGACTCTCAAAACCATTTTTCTTGCGATTAGTCATCTCACATTATTTTTCTTGTTCTTAAAATGCCTTTATTCATTCTCCACATTTGTCAATCTTTTCTTGTTGGTTATGGGTATGGTGGTTGTTGTTTCATTTCTTCAATTTTATTTCTAGACCTTCACTATTTTTGTATTTCAAATCTCAAATTTTATCATTCCCCTCTTCTACTACATTTTACCTTCCTCTTGTCTTTCTTTTTTCATCTTAAATTTTCATTTTCCCTTAGTTTTCATTCCTCACTCTTAGTATTCCTTTTCCCTTTATTCTCTCAAAATCACTTCTCTTTCAGCTAGACATCTATTAATCTTTTCTTTCTTTCCTTCTTTTTTGGTTCCTATTCCCATCCCACCTATATTAATCTTTGCTCATTTGTTATTGATAGTGATGTAGTGGATCTTTTTCTACAATTTGGTTCATATTATTTTTCTCTCTGTCACTGTATGTTATAAATTTCAGTTTAAACCTTATACTATATGCTTCTCTTGTCTTATTCCATTCAACCTTCTTCCCTCCTTTTTATATTTATGATGTAAATTTTACTTTCTTTCTCACTTTGCCTTGTCTATATTATCTACTCTTATTATTTTCCTCCCTCTAACTTCTCAAAAATCACTGTTGTTTCAGTTAGTCATTTCACATTCATTTTTTCTTTCTTATGATAGTCTTAATCTCTTTACACCTTTGTTAATATTGGCTCATTTCCTAGTCATGGTATGATTGTGTGTGGGTGTTATTTTTGTGGGTGTGGATTTGTTTTCTGGGCTTTGTGGTTTTGGCAGCAATTGTACAACACAATACAGGACATGGTTGGTGGAGTGGCTCACAGTCAGCCACCTTGAGGGAAGGACTGACCAAAGAATGATCCAAAAACAACCAAAACCTAATTACATCTAGAGACTCCATCCCAAGAGCATCACGTTCAGGAGATCAAAGATACTACAACACTGAATCCCACAGTTCTCCTACCACAGAAGATAACATCATGAAGACATGGAGTCAAAGCAGATCAATCTAAGAAACAGAACCAAACAAGAACAGTCACCTAAAATAGGGAGACAAAAAACAACCTGCAATCAAAAGGAAAGGAGGAATCCCCAGAAAGAGTCCTAAATGACATACAGGAAAGCAAACTATCAGACATGAAGTTTAAAAAAATGGTAATAAGAATGTTCAGTGAGCTCAGTGAGAACCACAAAGAACTCCAGGAAAGCTACAAGGAACTTAATGCAAACCACACCGGCATGAAAAAAGACATAGAAACTATCAATAAGAGCCCAGAGGAAATGAAGAATACAATATCTGAAATAAAGAACACAGTAGACGAAATTGAAAGCAGTCTAGATGAAGCAGAGTATTGAATCTGTGAGTTGGAGAACAAGGTACAAAAAAATTCCTAGACACAGCAACAAAACAAACAAAAGAAACTCAAAAAGAGCAAAGGGGTAAAGGGAGCTGCAGTACATGAAACATAACAATATTTGTATAATAGGGATATAAGAAGGAGAAGAATAGAAGCAAGGAGCAAGGAATATAAAACCTGTTAAAAAAAGTAATATCAGACAACTTCTATAACTTGATGACAGAAAAAGTCACACAAGTCCAAGAAACACAGAGGGTCTGAATCAAGATGAATCCAAAGAGGCCCACTCCAAGAAACATCTAAGCAAAATGTCAAAATTCCAAGACAAAGAGAGAATTATAAAGGCTGCAAGGGATAAATACCAAGTAATACATAAGGGAGCTGCATTAAGGTTATCAGATGATTTCTGCACAGAAACACTACAAGCAAGAAGGGAATGTCAAGAAATATTCCAAGTAATGAAAGCAAAGGACTACAGCCAAGATTACTCTACCCAGAAAGGCTCTCATTTAAAATGAAGGTCAAAATAGGGAGTTTCCCAGACAAAAGTAAGCTTAAAGAATACACCTACACCAAACGAGCATGTAAGACATGCTAAAGGGGCTGTTTTCAAATGAAAAAAAGGGGGGGGGGAGAGGAACACAGGTACAAAGGCAAAAATGGCAATGAATAAGTACCTCTCAGTTATAACCCTAAATGAAAATGGGTTAAATGCTCCAATCAAAAGACATAAGGTAGTGGAATGGATAAGAAAACAAGATCCACATATATGCTTCCTACAAGGTACTCAACTCATAACAAAAGATCTACATAGACTGAAAATGAAGGGATAGAAAAAACATTTCTAGGAAACAGACTTAAAAACAAAGCTGAAGTAGCAGTGCTTATGTCACACAAAATAGATTTCAAAACAAGGACCATACATAGAGACAAAGAAATACACTTCATAATACTAAAGGGAATAATCCCTCAAGATTATATAAACCTTGTAAACATATATACACCCAAAATAGGAGCACCCAAATATATAAGGAAAATCTTGAAATTTCAAGAAGGATATCTACAGCAACACACTCATAGTAGGGAATTTTAACACCCCATTGTCAACAATGGATACATCTTCCAAATGAAGAATCAACAAGGATATTAAAGCATTGAACAACACTCTATATCAAATGGACTTCATTGCTATTACAGAACGTTTCACCCCAAAAGGCACAATGTACATTACTTTCCAATGCACATGGAACATTTTCAATGATATAACACATGGTAGGAGATAAAACAAGCCTCAACCAATTCAAGAATATTGAAATAATATCAAGCATCTTCTCAGATCACAATGGCTTGCAACTGGAAACAAACCTCAAGGAAAAAAAAACTCAAAAACATTCAAATTCATGGAGACTGAATAGCATGCTATTAACTAATTAATGTGTTAAGAGTGAAATCAAGGAGGAAATCAAAAAGTTTCTGGAAACAAATTAAAATGAACACAACAACCCCAAACCTATAGGACACAGTGAAGGGAGTCATGATAGGCAAGTTTATAGCAATACAGGCCTACCTAAAAAAGAAAGAAAAATCTCAGAAAAAGACTTAACCCTATATCTATAAAAATTAGAGGAACAACAACAAACAAAGCCTAAGCAAGTAGAAGAAAGGAAATAATCAAGATCAGAGCAGAATTAAATGACAGAGACCGTAAAAGAAAAATCAAAATGATCAATAAATCCAGAAGCTGGTTCTTTGAAAAGATAAACAAAATGACAAACCTTTAACCAGATTAGTCAAGAAAAAAATAGAGAGGACCCAAGTAAATAAAATCAGAAACAAAAGAGGAGAAATTACAACCAACATCACAGAAATACAAAAGGTTGTAAGAAATTACTATGAATGACTATATGCCAAGAAATTGGACAACCTGGGCAAAATGGACTAATTTTTGGAAACATGTACTCTTCCAAAACTGAATTAAGAAAAAAACAGAAAGCTTGAATAGACCCAAAACAAGTAGTGAAATTGAAGCAGTAATCAATAACTCTCAGCACACAAAAGCCCTGGACCAGAAGGCTTCAAAGGTGAATTTTACCAAATATTTAGGGAAGAGCTAACCCCTGTACTTATCCAACTACCCCACAAGTGGAAGAAGAGGAAAGACTCCCAAACTCATTCTACAAGGCCAGTATCATACTAATTCCACAAGCAGGTAAAGACACAACACAGAAAGAAAACCACAGGGCAATATTTGCAATAATGATAGATGCTAAAATCCTGAACAAAATATTGGCAAACCAGATTCAGCAATACATTAAAAAGATCATACATCATGATCAAAACAGATTCATCCCAGGGATGCAAACATGTTATAATAGTCAAAAATGAATAAACATAATACACCACATAAACAAAATGAAAGACAAAAATCACATGATCACATCAATAAATGCTGAAAAAGCATTTGATAAATTACAGTACCCATTTATGATAAAAATGCTAGGGAAATTAGGAATAGATGGACCATACCTCAACATAATGCAGGAGATATATAAGAAACCTACAGGCACCATTATATTCAGCTGGAAAAACTAAAATCTTTTCCTCTAAGATCAGGAACAAGATGGAATCTCTGTTTACACCTGTTATTCAACATAGTATTGGAAGTTCTTGCCATAGCAATCAGACAAGAAGAAGAAATAAAAAGCCATCTGAATTATAGAGAAGAAAGTAAAAGTGTCATTATATGCAGATGACATGATCCTGTATGTAGAAAACCCTATAGACTCCACTAAAAAGTCATTCAATATAATAAGTGAATTTGGCAAAATGGCAGGATACAAAGTCAATATTAAGAATTCAAAGGCATTTTTGTACATCAACAGTGAAAAATAAGGAACAGAAACTAGCAAAAAAAATCCCATTTACTATAGCAACAAGAAAAATACAGTACCTAAGAATAAACCTAACCAAGAAAGTAAAAGGCCTGTACTCATAAAATTACTTAACACTGAAGAAAGAAATTAAGAAATACACAAATAAATGGAAGCACATACTGTGTTCATGGATTAGAAGAATTAACATCATCAAAGTACCCATACTACCCAAAGCGATCTATAGATTCAATGCAATTCTTATTAAAATACCAATGATATATTTCACAGATAAAGAACAAACATTTCAAAAACTTATGTGGAACCCAAGACAACCCCAAATAGCCTCAGCAATCTTTTGAAAGAACAAAGTTGGAGTGATCACAATACCTGATATCAAACTTATTACAAGACCAATGAAATCAAAACAGTCTGGTAGTAGCATAAGCACCGACACATGAT
>PVKM010051194.1:0-10524 GCA_004027735.1 Carollia perspicillata
CTCTCTTCCTCCCTTCCTTCCTCCTTCCTCTCTCCCTCCCTTCCTTCCTCCCTCCCTCCCTCCCTCCCTCCCTTCCTTCCTTCCTTCCTTCCCTCCTTCCCTCCTTCCCTCTGTGCCTGTGTTTCTTCCTTCCTTTCTTTTACAACTGATCTCAGATACAGCTTCATCAAGACTCTGTTATGTAGCCCAGGAATGAACCCAGTCAGAAGGCTAACAGAGAGGCTGCCCAGCCCCCTGAGGTCCCGCACACCTTGTGGCAGGTAACCGAAAGGAGCAGGACAGGTGGCCATGATGAAAAAAGGAGGCAGAATCAGGCAGGGATGGCCTGGGGCAGGAGTTGTGGATGAAAGGTACTTCTTTGCAGGGAAGGCCATACCAGGAACCCTCCCCCTTCCATGGTGGCAAGGCCAAGGGCTGTGGCTATACAGCGTGCAGGTCCCTCCAGCGAGTGTCCGTGGCAGGTGACACTGTCCGCAGGACCCAGCTGCAGGGTCCGTGCACCTGAGCACATGTGCTGGACTGGCCCATGGGTGCGGACTGGTCCTGTCACTCACCTGCTCTGCGGTCACCCCTGCTGTTCCCTGCAGAGCCCCAAGCACGTGCTCTAGAACATCGGACACTAGGCTTTCTTTTTCTTTTAGAAAAGTCCACTGGGAACGCAGACCTTTGAACACATTATTGAATTAACCCAGGGAATGCTATCATTTTGTTCACGAAGCAGTTTTAATTGTAAAGTAGTAGGAATTATCTTCTGGGACAACTTACAAATGCCCCCTAAAACGCCACCTCTGAGAGGCGTGCAGCTGGTGGGAAGGGCTGAAGCCGTCCTGGGCGTGCGGCCCGGCTCCGGGCCTCACCACACCAGAGGGGTGGGGGCACCTCAGAGCCCTGCCGTCCGACCGCTGCGGACAGTGCAGGGGCCCTACATGTTCCCACAGCAGTGGGAAACGCACACCAGTGGGGTGCTCTTTCATTGTGAAAGTTTGCCTGTTCACTCGACTCCACTGGAAAGAGGAACACCTTATCCTGGGTTCGTTGCACACACTACCTTATGTTGGGATGGACGGACAACGGACAGACAGACCACGTCCCTTGCTGACTTCTGTGCCCTTTTCTTTGTCCCGTCGACCCCGGGTGAAGTCGTTCGGCCTGTTTATGAGTTCTTCCTCTCTTCTCATTGGCAGCCCACGAGGGCCAGTCGTCCACACGTCACCTGGGCATTTTTGGTGACCTAGGAAAGGTATTGTGCAACTTCCAAACTATTTACCTGAGAGCACCTGCACACGCCTGGCCTGCTGTCCCCCCTGGGAGCCAGCACTGGCCGTGCGGAAACAGCTCAGGTCTCTGGGAGGCACATGCCAGTGTTTGGACACAGCCTCTGCTGGGCTGTGCCGGCCTGTCGCACCTGTCCCTGCAGCCGGATGGCGGTGTCTGTTGTGTTGGAGCCTCTTCTCTTTCCTGTGTCTTCGCCTGGGGTCCGCGGCCCCCGGAGGGAGTTAGAGCCCAGAAGCAGCACTTCAGCCATCAGAGGAAAGTAACTAAAGCAGGAGCCCAGGAGCCACCCGATCCAGCTTGGGGAGAGAGAAATGTGTCATCTAAACATTAAGTCAAACGTAGTTGGGAAAGAAGGGAAACCAGCCTTTTCGGTCTTGCTGCAAGAGTAGAATCGGCTTTGCAAGTCTCGAGTTTGTGAAGGTCCGCCCCTTCTGGCCTTCCTCCAACCCTTAAGGGGCCAATGGATCTGGATGGACAACTGCCTGGGGCCTCAGAAATGATTCTTGTGCCTTCCATCGAATTACCTTTATATTAAAATGTTTGCAGGTGTGCATTTTTTATCTGTTTTATCCTATTGAGCCTGGAAAATAAGAAAAATCTGAATGCTTATGGATGCGGAATTCAAACCATGTGGTCTTCTGAATGTGATCACTGAGCCCCTGACCAGGTGCTGGATGGATGTCCTGGGGGTCGCAGCTGACAGAGCTGCTTCCCTCCAGGAGTGCAGTGGCCTGCAGGTCTGGACAGGGCGCCTCTCCGACTCTCTGGGTGGGTCCAAGGGGCATCAGCGGTCCAGAAGGCAGGGAGCACCTCGAGGGGGCCCCGAGCCGACTTTGGAGGGCCAGTTAGAGAGGCAGATGCTTCTGCAGGACAGGCCCAGGGTGACCAAGAAGGGTAAGATTCAGGGGCTCAAAGGGTGCACCATCTGCTGGGGGAGCTGAGCAGGGAGATAAAAATTGGGAAAAGGGAGAAAACAAGTGAACTACAGAACAAACCCTCTTCCTGTCCCACCGGCAGTTCTGCCTGGCTCTGAACTCCTGCGGGTTGGTTTAACTGAATTTGTAACTTGATGCATTGAAGTTCACGGCCGTCTGTCCTGAATGTGGACGACAGCGCGACGCCCCCACCCGTGGAAAGGTGAAGCGCAGCTCTGTCCGTGGGGGTATGAAGCAGTGAACATGCGTGCGTGTGAGCGTCTAGTGCCGACGCGCCTTCCACCCCACTGCTGCCCTCGGAGGCAGCCGTGCGCACGGCTCTTTTGCTCAACGCTGGGTTACTGGGCAGAGAATTCCTGCTCCCGTAAAACATTCCAGAGGCAAGCTGGGCACTCACCCTTGAGCCTCCGCGGCAGGGGGTGGGCAGCCTGTGCGGACCCTCGGGAGACAGCCTGTGCCAATTTGCAAGAGACACGGTTCATTAGGAAAGCCCTGGACAAAGTGTGCTCTCCCTGGAGCCAGCCCTGCAGCCACCTGCGCAGTGGTGCTCTCTTCTGAGAGTGAGGGCTCTTCCCGTCCCGGGACTCGGCTGCGCCAGGTCCTCGGTACAGCCCTGCCCCAGGCCAGCGTTTCCCCTGCCCCGGCACGGTGGGCTAACAGGATTCTACACTGGCTTGCTCCTCTTCCCCACTCGCACTCTACCTGGGCTGCCTTCAGGGCGCTAGGACCCTTCCTGAAGCTTGCGTGCACCGAAGGGTGTGCCTGGCGTGGGCAGGAAAGGCAAAGGGATCAGAACGCCCAGCCACAGTCTCCAACCTGCCCGCCTCTCCTCCTGCCCCGGGGGCTGGTGGCAGACAGGGTGTGCAAGTGCATTCTGTCATCCCGCCCGACTCACCTGTCCCTCACAGAGCATGGACATTAAACACATGTTACGTGCTTTTGAACTTAATGTGCGATTCCAGTTCTGAGGGGCAGAGAGCCACGCGGGTCCCGAGCTGCAAGGGCTCAGGAGCGCAGCCTCCCTCACGCGCCCGAGGCCTGTGCAGCCCGGACCGTGCCCACCGTCCCCAGAGAACGCAGGCGTCAGCGGCTCAGGCACGGCCCTGGGGGCAGATCCCCTCATCTTGCGTCGGCGCCTACGCTGCGGGGTCTCAGAGGAGCAGGGTCTGTCACACGTGCTGGGCGCCGTGTGTCCCGGTAGCTTGTTAAGACCTGTTTGGGACAACCGTGTGGCCAGGCGCGGGCTGGGGGCGAAGGAGAGGCTCTCTCCCCTGGAGGAGCCGTTCTGGCAGCACCTCCACAAGGTGCCTGGCTGACCCTGGTGCGCCGGCGAACCAGGCCTGAGGTCTAGGCCAGGCTTTTGAAACCATTGAAAACTGTTTTGCAAGTTCCTTCAACTGAGCAAAGCTCACACCACACATCAAAGCAAAAGCCAAAAACAGCGCCGTCATTCCTATGGGAGCACTTCTTCTACCCCACCAAATTCCAGATGGGGCCGGTCGGGCAGGCAGCCGGGTCTGCCACATGCTCCGCAGGGCTTTTTCCTTTTGTAAGTGACCATGTTTCCCCTAAACAAACAGGTCCTTCCTTAGATCCAGAGTGTCCGGAGCTCACTTTGAACGTCCAGTGTTGTGTCACCTCATGTCATGGCTCCTTCAGGGGAGCCACACCCGAGCAAGTTTAGGTGGACGGGGTCTCGGGAGACAGTGTGCTGCCCAGACAGAGGTGTGTGGTGGGCCCCCCGTGCGACTGTCTGCACGCACCCTCACACAGGTGGCCGGTCAGACCACAGGGGCCGCATCTGCGTTCCCAAGTCTTTCGTCCCGTCTCCCACCCCAGGAGGTACAGAGTGACGGGCGCACCCAGCGTGGAGGGGGAGGTGTTTCAGTCTTAACTGACGTTCGAAGCAGGTTCTTCCCTTCGGAATGAGAAAGAAATCACAAGACCTCCTCCTCGGCTGTGCCGGGGGCGCCTCCAAGAGAACCCGGTTTCCGAGAGAAGGGTCTGCTGACCCCCTCTGCGGCCGTGCTTTCCAAACGGTTGATTTGGAGCCTGGGAAGGAGATTCATTCCTAGTCTGTCCGAGAGGCCAGCTCTTCAGCTGCCGCCAGTGACACGCCTGGGCCTTCAGAAGCCGTGGGAAGGGCCTGAGCGTCCCAGCCAGAGAGAAAAGCATCGCCAGGACGTGATCTCCCGTGGTGGCTGGGAGCACGGTCCCCTCCCAGCACAAGAGAAGAGTGGCGGGTCTGCACCTTGAGGAGCAGCTGTTCTTGGTGGGTTCTCCGAGCTAAAACACCTGTGTCAGCGGCGGCACCTGCAGCAGAACAGGAGCGCGGCAGCTCTGAAACCATGGACCTCACCGTGGCCCCTGCGGAGGCTTCACCCACGGGGCCCAGCCTGTTTGCTGTCCGGGGGTAGCGCACTGAACCCCCAGGCAGGCGCTGTTTCTGGAGGCTGCCTGGAGAGAAGGCAGCAGGCCCCAGCACGGTCCGCAGGTTGTACTGCAGGTGGCAGGGGCCCCACCCGCTCAGTAAAGTGCACTGGCTGGGGGCTCCCAGCGCACTGGGACCCTGCACTGCAGGGACCACCATCGATGGGTGGGAGACAGTGGGCACTGGTCCCAGCGACTCATAGCTGACATTGTCGTCACCAGAGCAGCGCTCTCTGTCCCTGTCAGGGAGCAGGACACCCCAACCCAGGTCTACATGGTCACACTGCGAAGAGACAGCAGCCAGGACTCAGTGTGGCCAGGCCTCCTTCTGGGCTCTGTGGTTAGTGACAGCGTGAATGAGGTTAATGAACTGATCTTCAAATCATGCCCCACCCCGGGTGAACCCAACTTTTCCAATTCTGAATCTTCGGTTCTTTGGACTCTTGGCTGTTCCCATGTGCTGTGTGAAGCCTGGCCCACGCTCTCTAGCGCCGCCCAGAGAGCCAGCGGGGGCTGAATGACTGCCAGATGGCGCTGGGAGCTGCTGGGACCTGGCTCAAGGCCTCTGCTCTGCACTCTGGCCTCCCTCGGGCAGTGTCCTTGGGCACAACATGAGCGGAGAGGGCGAACAAGCCACACCAGGCCTCCTGAAGGGGATGGGACATGCAGATGCGCCGGTGGAGTGAGGAATCCCCGCAGCAGAGGAGGGGCAGAGGCGGGGCTCATGAAGACGGCGTGGGCTGGTCAGAGGCTGTGACATAAGTTCCATTCCCTCAAGAATGAGTAGGACTTCAAGGGATTGACAGGAGAAATGGTCAGGTTGGGGGGACAAGATCGTGGGCCCAGGGAGCCCCGTGGCGGCTCTGGTTTCTGCGTGGGCCGTGGGGAAGGCCCGCCCGACCTCGGAGAAGCCCTCCCGTAAGCGGGTCCCCCAGGCAGCCGCACGTGGGCGCCAGGGGCCCCGGCTGGGAGTCATCCGCAGGGCCCAGCCCCCAGAGCGACTGCTCTTTGGAACGATTTGCTCTGTTGACTTTTATCAGGAGATTTGGTAGGTGTGTGACCCGAACCGCAACCTCAAAAACACAGGGGTTATTCCTGCATTTTAAGTAACGTTATAGGACCTGTGAGAATAAGTCTGGGGCAGAGGGCCCCCCAAGGCAAGGTCTGAGAGAAGGCTCTGGGGAGAAGAGAGCTTGTCTCACCGTCTGTTCTCCCAGGTCTGAGCACCCCAGGAGCCCGTGTGAGAAATGAAAGAAATGTTCCCCAAGTCAGTCGGAGCGTCGGAGCGGAGATGTGGGGATGGCACTCAGCAGGCCTGGGTTCAGGTCACCGTGGGTGACTACGCACTGGGAGCCAACTGTCCCTCCTCCCAAGCAGCCACGGGCCGTGCCGATGCCCCCACTCCCCTAGAAGCGTGGCAGGGAAGGCTGGGATCCACGCTGGGGTCTGCTTCTCAAGGGGGCGGCACCAAACCCCCTCCTCCCGCGTGTCATCACTAGCTCCATTGGTGTTCACAGTGCGTGTGCCAGGTGTGAGTTTCAGGCCCCTCTGGGAAGTGAGCAGGCAGAACAGGTGAGACAGGTAAAGTTCCTTCATCCATCAGCACATTTTCCCCCCCATGGTGAGTGTGTGGGCTGGCCGGCGCCTCTTCCGGGCCGGGTTTGGAGGCGGGCAGGCGGGCGGACACACGCGGGTCTAGGACAGCCAGTTGCAGCAGCAGGCCACGTGCCTCACTCACATCCTGCGCCAAAACTGCCTCCTCCTAGACACGCGTGGCTGACGTGCGAAAATACCCGTGCTGGGACGGTTCCCACCATCTTCTGTGCTTTCTCCTTCTCTGGTGTGCATCGGTTACTCACTGACTAATGCAGGTTTTAGTGTGATTTGCACACCGCCGAGTGTGTCCATCTGTGAACAGAAATCTGCAGTCAGGCGGGTCTGCCTCTGTAGCTCTGTCCTTGTGTACTGGGGATCAGCCATGACCTCCACGGGGGTGTCACTCAGACCCTGGCTGGGCCACTGAGCACCAGCGAACAGAGAACAGCGTGGGCCCCTGGTTTGCACACTGAGGGCTGAAACC
Source organism: Carollia perspicillata (assembly GCA_004027735.1). NCBI lineage: Eukaryota > Metazoa > Chordata > Mammalia > Chiroptera > Phyllostomidae > Carollia > Carollia perspicillata. The sequence goes on from PVKM010051194.1 coordinate 6,721, forward strand.
CTGCTTTTATAGGCACTCGCTGTGCTTTCCAGCCTGAGGGGCTGGTGTGTAACACGGCGGTTCTAGTTGTGCAATTCCTGCGTGTGTTACCTCTCTGGACAAAACCAACCAATGACAAGCCTTAGACGTTCTGATGTGCGACCCCTGAAACACTCACCACCCTATCACTGTCCATGGGGTGCCTTCTCCTTGTTTTACAGCCTGTCAATGGAAAACAACCCGACATCCAGCACCTTGCAGTCTTGTGGCACAGGAGGGGAGGAGGTTCAACCATTTAACGAGTTGGGTATTTTTTTTTTCATTTTAAAAAGTCATTTATCGTGAGGAGAAATCATATGTCTCAAGAAGCTTGATAAACTCGGCTTTGCATGATTACACCTTTGGGTTGAAACACATTTCATTTCATCATTTCCCCGAAGGGGCACCGAATCCACCCATTTCCTGTTTTCAGTCTCAGAGCGTTCTGTGTTTCCTCCATGTCTGCGTTCCCGGCAGCGGGACCCGGGAAGCCGCGGACGCCAGGCGCTGTGAACCCGACCTGAGGCTCGTGCACTTTGCATGCAGCCTCGATCAGATCGGCAGTGTCTCTGCACAGCAACGGGCGCGTGAGGGGCGTGCCTGTCGTCCCCACTGCGGACGGGATCGTTGGGCTGGCTGGGCCCAGCTCTGGGTCTAGAGCTCTCAGTCACAGTCACCGCCCACTCAGCCACTCCTCATGTAGCACCGGGCATGGGGTCTGAGGGGCGCATTTCCTCACAAGGAAACTTTCTAAACTGCTCAAGCCTACCTCCTTCTATTTGGGGTGTATTTAAACTCTTTTGGGTAAGGAATCTTTCTAGCACCTACTGGACCCCCTGGGATTCTTTGAAGAACAGCTTGAAAAGACCTTAGCTTTTTCTTCTAAACTCAAGAGCACTCTTGGAAATATGCCTCTGGCCTTAAGAAGAGATCACACACCCGATAGGCAGTAAACCCCACAGGTGGTAAACCCCACAGGCAGGGGCCTGGTCCTTGCTTCCTTCCCTTGCTCATCCACTCACTCCTTCGCAGGAATGTGTCATGCCCCCAGGGGAGCTGGGTTTTGGTTCCAGAATTTCCAAAACGGGGTAGAGTGCAACTGTGCAGCTAGAAACTACCACGTGCACTTGTCTGACCAGACGGAGACATGTCACTTCCCTTCAGAAAAAGTCACTCCACAGGGAGAGTGCCTCCCTGTCCCTGAAGGGCCTTGACTTGGAAGTTGCTTGTCTGTTGGGATAGTGTTTTCAGTCTCTCTCTCTCTGCCCCTCTCTTCCCCTCTCCTTTCCTCTTTGCTGCTTCGGGTCTGCTGGGTGTTGGACGAGAGAGAGCCCATGAATCACTTCCACAGCCGAGGGAAGGTGAAGACCCGGCGCTCCCAGGGAGGGGGGACTCGGCCCTGAGTGAATGTGCGAGCCGTAGCTCAGAGACTTTGTACTTCTCTTTTACTCGGCGGCCTCAGAGGTCAGTTTTACTTTCTCTCTCATTCTTGACCTACTGCCGCCACTGGCTGCAGAGGGAGCGTCACTTCGTCACTTCAGAGTCTGTGTCATGTCACTGGGAGGGGACCAGACATGCGACTTGGGAAAATCTTCTTTTTCCCAAGTGCAGGTTTAAGTGTAGTGATTCAGAGTGAGACAGAGGGGTGGCGTCTGCACCCTCTCTGAGCCCCACCACTCCGCCGGGATGAGCCTGGTGTCGGGCCGCCCACTGGGTGGACTTCCGCTGGCGTTTCTGCTCCCCTTGCCTTTGAACTTGAGGCCGAACATCTGCAGTGTCTGTGCTGATGCTTGTGAGGGGAGTGGGATGGGAGGCAGCCCCCTCCTTTTTCTCTCACTTCCAGCCACAAGGCCAGGGCTTCTCTGACATCACCAAGCAGAGCGCCCAGCTGTGGGACAGTCTCGTGGGGACAGTGAAGTGAGAGCTTTGACGTGAGGTTAGGCCTCCTGGCCCCCACGAGGCTGTGGGAAGCCAGATGGCCAGCGTCCATGTGGGCCTTCAACTCTTTAGGGACTATCTCCATCCACCAGCAAGTTACTAAAACCTTCATTTATTGAAAAGTGCAGCGACCCTTTTCCGTGTTTCTCCTGGTGCCTCTGTTTCAAGGTGGGAGGCAGCCGGGGGCCGGGGGCCCGGGGCCAGGGCCCGGGGTGCGGGGGACAATCAGTGGCCCTCGTCTGTCTCCCTGGGAGAGGTGTGTGTTCAGGAGCCCTGCCCATTTTTCGTTTGGATTGTTGGTTTGGTGTTGAGTTGCATGAGTTCTTTAAATATTGTGGATATTAGCTTGTAGCCGGTGTCACTGTTTGCAAATATCTTCTCCCACATGGTTGGTGGCCTTTTGGGTAAGGGGGTCAAATACATGGGGACAGAAGAGGATTTGACTTTGGGTGGTGGCTGCACAGTGTGATATACAGATGATGTATCACAGACATGTCCACTTGAAACCACAGCGATCATATCAACCAGCATCACCCCAATACACTTAATTAAAAAAATAAGCAGTGGCAAAGGATCCAGGGAAGGCAGAATCCCCTGCCTCACCCCGCCCCGCCCCGAGTTGTCTGAACTTGGTCCCCATGCCCAGAAGCCAATGATTCTGCCAGCTGCACGGCAGCCGGGGAGGAATGCGGTTCCTCATTTCCCTAAACGGTGACCCTGGGGGGCCAGGCTCAGACGGAGGTGGGGCCTGGGCTTCCATCTCATGGCTGAGCTGCCTGCCTGCCAGGCTGCTGGAGGGGCCTGCACGGGGCCCCCCTTTGGCTGCGGCTGTCCCAGCGAGGGTGACGAGGGTACCCGCCTGCCACCCTGAGTGAGCGCAGCCCCTCCTGCAGCCCACGCGCCCAGGACTGGAGACGGAAAACACGTGGAGGGCAGGGAGGGGCTCTGGGTTCCCCCGCCCGAGGGGGGCGGGGGCGGTTCGAGAGGCCCACTGAGAGGACCCAGGCAGCCACAGCGCACTGGGCTCTGGGGACGGGGAGGAGGGCTTTGCCGCCACATGCTTTTTTTAGATGCTGAGAAAGAAAAACAGCAACCAGGGGAGAACAAGGCTCAGCGATGAGAAACCGAAGTACCAAAACCAGGGGAGAAAGGCACTCGGAGGTTTGGGAGTCGCAGGCCCGCACCTCCACGCCCCCCACCCTGAGCGTCTGCTCTTCTTCTCAGGTGGGAGAGCGTTTTAGAGCAAAGCCCGGCACCCTCGGTTCCGGGCCTGTGGCCACAGGGTGGATGTGACATTCTCAGCAGCACAGAGGTTCCCCCACCCCCACTGCCACCACCCAGAGGCTTGGTGCAAGCATGTCCAGTAGCCCGAAGTTTGTCTCTGGAGGAACGGTCAAGAATCCTGGTTCCCCGCAGTTAAGACAGCTGAGGGTCACCCTGCAGTGTCCTGTGGCTCAGTGAGGTGGGAGCAGGAGGGACTTGGCCATCGAGAACACTGTCCCAGGAAGCTGGCAGTGAGGCTCGCCGGGGTGGAGGAGGCCTGCCGGGGTCTGGAGAAGGATGGGTCTCCATCCAGAGATACCCAGCCACCCTGGGAGCTCTCAGGGCAGTGGGGACACAGAGAGCTGCCCCTCCCCACAGACAGGCACGCACGGGAACCGACGCTGATGGTCCGCTGGTGTCCGCACTGTCACTGGGCAAAGGGCTGAAGGTGCCAGGAGGGGTCAGAGCACCGTCTCACTGCCACTGGGGAGGCCAGACAGCAGGATGGATGAGTGGACCCAAGGACAGTGCTCGGCTGGCCCGCAGCCCCTCCTGAGTGGGTCCAAAAATGCCAGCTTGCAGAGG
>PVKM010051195.1:0-10531 GCA_004027735.1 Carollia perspicillata
ACCGCCTGACTTCTTTGCCTGCCGTAACTTCCTTGTACCTGCACCCTTCCTTCTGCCTGTAAACGTTTTTCATTGTGGACAGATTCTCACAGCTCCTTTCTCTCCGCCGAATGGGATTCTCTCTGATCTGAGTCTATTTTTTCCTCCAATATCCTCTTAAAGTTTTTAATATGCCTCAGTTTATCTTTTCACACACGCAAGGTGGAGGTCTGAGCAGCTAAAAAGACAATGAGAAGGGACTTCAACCGAGCGTATAGCACAGGTTGTAGACGTGATATTGTTCCTGTCCACTCATGACAGTTCAGCCAATGCTGACTGATGGTGTAGGGGAGGAAAACCCTTCTCCTCTATCGTATTAGCTTCAGTAACTGGGGTATGTGAATTAAAGTGAGCAAAGACCAACTAACCGGGAAAAAAGGTTTATTTTGTATGGACACAGCGATTTCACAAAAAAGAAGTGAAAACCCCCCCAAAGCGCTTGGGCCTGAGAGCTTGCACACAGTTTGAACAAAGGGCCATGAGCTGTGGAGAAGAGACCAGGCAGAGGGAGGTGGGTTCGGGTTTCTCCGGGGTGTGAATTGTTGGAAGGTAAACGTATGGGGGAACGAATGGGAGAGAAGGGGTGTTAAGCAGACGACAGTCTTAGTATAATGCTGTGATTCGGGCATTGTTGTTACTTCCACTGGCTGCCGAGGAAACAGGTCTGGAGAGATTGAGACACTTGTCCAAGGAGACAGGGTCTGACTATAAACCTAGGTCATTTATTTGATTATAAAGCCTGTGGTTTTTCAGTATGTAGAAACAAGTTTTATGATTTTCTCCTTATTTTTAAAAGTATCATATGGTCATAGGAAAATTGGAAAACATGAATATATAAAATAACCTAATTCTACCACTTAGAGAAAACCATGTTAAACTTTGGTGTATCGCTTCCAGACTTTTTAGACGCGTGTTTTATAGTTGAGATTGTCCAGTGCTTATGGTTTTGTCTTGCTTATAATGTTAAGTATAAATATTTCTTTATATCCTTAACAATTCTTCATTAACATATATATTTTTTTAGTTTTAAGAATTTTTATTTTAAATTTATTGAGTTTTAGAGAGAGAGAGAAAGGGAGAGAGGGAAAGAGAAACAGAGAGAGACATGGGTTTGTTGTTCCACTTATTGATACTTTCGTTGGTTGATTCTTGTATGCGTCCTGACCGGGGATCGAGCCCTCACATGTGGCATACTGGGACAATGCCCTAACAACTGAGGAGCCCGGCCCGGGCATTCCTTGACACCGTTTTAAGGTGAACATAATATTCCATCCTATGGCTGTGTCATACCACTTGTTGTCAGATATTTACCTTCGTCCCAGTTTTTCACTACCATCAATAACAAGATGGCCATCTGTGAAGGTAGTCTGTTGTTTACCCTTCTTTTAGTTTCTTCAGGACAGATTCCTGGAAAGGAAATTCCTGGGTTAAAAGGCAAGAATGTTTAATGAACATAATGAAACATTAAACTAGATGACAGTGTACTCTGCCTTTGTAAATAACAAAGACCAATATTACTTTCTATGACATTTAAAATCAAGATAAATTAAAACCGAGCATTTTGATTAAGAATGGGCTGACCAGCTGTTTCCTTAGTGGTTTATTTAGGGCTACTTTTCTAACCAGTAGGGGGCAGCACAAACAAATACCATCAAAGATCCTCCTTGGCCATGGAACTTGACATTTTTGTAGCTTTTTTTCCCTTGTTTTTTTGCACAAGCTTCCTTTGTTAAAATTTAGTAACAACCAAGTCATCACATTTACAGGCAAGGGCCAAAGAGGAAAATCTAGTTGATATGAAAGATTTACACTTTTCAGGAATGTTCTGGAGAACTGATCCGGAGGACAAAGGGCTACAGAGAAAAAGGTCTTTCCAATGCAGGCTCGCACCAGAGGCTAGGAAAGCAGGTCTGGGTGAGAGCAGCGGGGGAGAGAATGCGGCTGGTCAGTGTGATTGAGGGTAGTGTTCTGTGCCCATCGAGGGGGGTCTGAGGGCTGGGAAATGAGTTTATCATCCCAAACAGGACAGCCAGAGGAAGGAGTCGCATGGCAGCCAGCCTGAGGAAGACCTTTGGAATGGCATGCACAAGGTCAGTGATGCAAGGAAGGGAAGCGTTAATGAATCACAGAGAAACATGCTGTGTCTAAACTAATGACAAAGAGCTGGCAAGCCTCAGTGAGAGACATGCCTGCAAAGTGCCTGGAGCCGGGTCACTGGCCTGAGAACTGTGTGCCACGGGCAGCGTCTTCAGGAAGGCTGTGTGTACCCTGACTTCATGCCAAGTTCATACAGAAAAACAGACCTGGTTTTCTGGGGGAGAGATCTACTGCTTTCAGGAGTCTGTGGCCCCCAAAAGATTAGGACCGAGTGATCTGTGTATATTCCCTCCACCTCCAGGATCAAAAGCACTCTCTGCCCCGCCCTGACTGGTGTGGCTCAGTGGGTTGGGTGATGTCCTGCAAACCCAAAGGTTGCCAGTTTGACTTCTGGGCAGGGCCCATGCCTGGGTTATGGGCCAGGTCCTCAGCCGGGGGCATGGGAAAGGTAACCGATCGATGTTTGTCTGTCACATCGATGTTTCTTCCCCTCTCTCTCCCTCCCTTCCCCTCTCTCTAAAAATAAATACATACAATCCTTTAAAAACGCCAAACCCCTTCTGCCCTCTTTCTCTACAAGTGGCAGAAAACCCTGCCTCTCTAGAGTGGTGGGTGCACCAGCCTAAGGCCTGGGAGGTTGGAGGCTTTGCAAGAGGAGTGGGTGGGTCAGGGGACAGAGGCTGGCTGCCCAGGGAAACACTCTGGGGCACGGCAGAATGCTGGGAAGCACCCAGGTGCATCCTTCAGGACAAGATTTCCACTTGGAGACATACTTTCTTTTCTAAAAGTTTAATTCCTCCCCAGGAGCGTGGCAGTGGCCAGGCTGGCTACAACTGCAGCTTGATGAGGGATATTGATTGGCAAAGTGGGGACTTCATGTCTGAGCCCTGAGGATCTCTTCATTATTTCCAGTTTCTTCTGAAGGATTTAAAAAGTAGGCATTTATTACTGTGTTGAGCTTAGTGTCAGAAACCCGAAAACAATCTGAGGTTGTTTTTTTACCCACACTCCACTTCTGACAGCAACCACAGCAAGCAAGCTATTCTCCAGTTCTCTGCTGACAACACTTGGGTGTCCTACAAATCAATGCAATTCTGACCCTAATTACGTGGAGTTAATTACCTGCAGTTACCCAGACCTCAGGTGAAGGGTTCAGTCCCACCAGACTACCCCCTCACTTCAGATTACCAGTCGCAGGTACCCACTGGGTTCCCGGGTTACCCACACTTCTGTCTGAGCTGGCTACAAATTGGGTGTTCTCACAACCCCAACCTGAGGTTCAATAATTTGCTATAAAGGATCACAGAACTTGAGGGAGCACATCTTTACTTGCTATTACCTGCTGATTATAAGGGCCAGCCAGATGAAGAGGTATGCAGGGTCTGGAAGGATCCCGAACACAGGAAGGACCCTGTCCCTGTGGAATTTGGGGTGTGCCGCCCTCCCAGGATGTGGGTATACTTACCAACCCGATGCTCTCCAAACCCCTTCATTTTGGGTTTTTACAAAGGTTCCATTACGTAGGCATGATTGATTAAAGCATTGGTCATTGGTGATTAACTCAGTTCCCAGCCCCCTTTCCCCTTCCCTGGAGGCCAGGGGGTGGGGGTGAATGTTCCAACCCTCTAATCACATAGTTGATTCCTTGGGGAGCCAACCCCCATCCTGAAGCTGCCTAGGGGCCCCCCTATGGTGGTTCAGGGCCTGAGCTTTGGGGTGGACAGGTTTGGGTTTGCAGCTGCCCCCTGCCAACCTTGGGGAGCGTTTCTGAACCAGTCCAAACCCCCATTTTCCCCTGTAAAGGAAAATATAATAATAATATCTATTTCGTAAGGTAATTATGAGAACCAAATAAGTCAATGCACATTTAACACTTTCCATGATGCCTGGCACAATAAATAAGTACTTAGTAATGTTAATAGTCTGTCATCGTGGTTATTATTACTACTTTTTTAAAGATTTTACTTATGTATTTTTAGAGAGGGGAAGGGAGGGAGAAAGAGAGGGAGAGAAACATCAGTGTGTGGTTGCCTCTCATGTGGCCCCCACTGGGGACCTGGCCCGCAACCCAGGCATGTGCCCTGACTGGGAATGAAACTGGCGACCCTTTGGTTCTCAGCCCACGCTCAATCCACTGAGCTACACCAGCCAGGGCAATCACAGTTATTATTATAGTGGTTGTTACTACAGTAACTGCCAGGCTCCTCTTTTGGATATTCCTGAAGTTGTCTTTGATAGGCCTGCCCCCTTAACCTTATAACTTTTCGCTCCATGGTCTTTTTTGGCAAAATCAAGGGTCTCAGTTTTTACATCTAGAAGAGAGACTTCATCTGACCTGTTGTCCTGTCTTACCAGGTAGATGATCCATGAAAGACCGCAGGCTGAGCACTAGGAGAGTTCCATGCAGGACGCCCCTGGAGAGTGGCATGGTTCACAAAGCCCGGAGCTCCCCAGCTCACCTTTCTTTGTGCCCACACCCTGCTCCTCCTAAAAGCCACTCGAGTCCTGCCTCCGCTGACCTCTCGGATCTCTCCCTTCTTGGGACTTCTGGGTGTGTGTGTCGCCGTCGCCCTCCTGGGCCGGTGGCGCTGTGCCAGACGGCCTCGCATCACAAAGGAGTCATGTCACATGTGTGTGTTGCAGCCGCGGCAGGAAGTGAGATCTCAGAGAATTGGGGCTTTGTTTGCCGTACTTTCAAGTGAACAATTGCTAATAAGAAATTCGATGAAAACTAATAATAGACGCTAAATCCAAAGAGATCGCTGTGTGTCAGATATGGTGCTGGATGCCTTGGCGTAGAATTACAATTTAACAATATCACAGCATCCTTATAAAGTAGGTATCCATGTTCCCAGTTCACTGGTGAAAAATGGGGTTCAGGAAGATGATTAAGTAGCTCTAGTAATTGAATAATTCAGTACTACCCAAATATTTTAAAGGGCTGATTCTTTTTTTAGTCAGTGCCAAAGACACGGTGTAAGTTCAGAGTAAATATGAAGTAAAGTACCTTGGTGTCCCTCTCTCATGAATTTGAGGTTTTAAAAATTCTTATATCTAAAGGCAACGAAGTTAAAATTAAAAACAGACCAAAACAAAACAAAACAAAAAAAACCCAACAAACTGTATGAACTTGTACTTGGCCCTTTTTGGCATCTGGTGACCAAACAGGCAGAAAACCCACCTGGAACTGAACCCGAGTCAGCAAGGGAGGGGGGAGTGGGAGGCCTTAGTTGGCTCAGGTTTCCTGCAGGGAAATCCAGAGGCTGAGTATCCCGCTTCCTTCTGTCCATTGTTCACAGGAAGGAAGGAAAGGGGCCTTCTGTTCTTTCTCCAGAATCCCGTGATGCCCACTCAAGCAAGCAAGGATATTGATTCCTGCCCACCCGCCAAGAAGCTCTCCACATCTTCCCCCTCCCTGGGGGCTCCCGAAGGGGAGTGTGGGGTTGTGGTGGGGTGCAGCTTCCTTTATTTCCTCCTTGATATGTATATGCCATTTTAGTTTATCACTTAAAAAAAACCCTCATCATTTCCCCCTGGCTGGTGTGTCTCAGTGGATTGAGTGCCAGCCCGTGAACCAAAGGGTCACCGGTTCAATTTCCAGTCTAGGGCACACGCCTGGGTTGCGGGCCAGGTCCCAAGTAGGGGGCGCACGAGAAGTAACCACACATTGATGTTTCTCTCTGTCTCTTTCTCCTTCCCCTCCCCACTGTCTAAAAGTAAATAAATAAAATCTTTTTTTAAAAACTCATCATTTTTGAACCCTACTCTACACAGGGCATCTTGGGGTAGTCCGGATGAAATGGGCTCACTCTTTCACTTAATAACAAGGGTAAAATGCAGTGGGACCGGCCCATCCCCACAGGGGGTTCGGCAAGAGAGAGAGACGAAACCGCTTCTGGCTCTGACCTCCTGCCACCCGCGTTCTCGCCCTCACCGCTAGCCCATCCTGACTGACAGTGGGGGCTACTTTCGGCTCTCTGCACCATTTAGCCCCCAGGGTAATGAGGTTATATGTAGCTCTCTCAATGTTATGTCCCATATTTGGGGGTGGCTAACAATTAATTTCATCACAGAGCAAGCACACTCACCAGCAATATAGTAAAGTGGTTAAAAGCATGAATTTTTGAGTCATACTGCTGAGGTCCAGATCCTGGGTGTGCCTCTTACCAGCTGTGTGGTGTTAAGTCAATCACTTAACTTCTCTGTGCCTCAGTTGTCCTCATCTGCGAAATGGAGATAATAAAGAACACCAATGGGATTGTCGTAGGGATGAACTGACCTAGGTGGAAAGCGCTTAGAACCGTGCCTGGCACGTAGTGAGCACTAGATGATCAGTTATTAAGTAACTACCACAGGCTCTAGGACATCTCTGCCTTTGCCCAGGTCAGCCTCTGTGCTGCCGGGGCCTGTGCCCGGCCTTACCTTGAAGGGCACCGCTTTCATTTCCCTCCTTTGTGTGGTTACTGGGCTTCTCCAAAATGCATATGGCTCAGGATGCAAAGGAAAAATGAATTCTTGTTACTTAATTATGGAAAACACTTGAAGCTTCCATTATTTCTGCTTCCTCATTCCAGTGTGAGGCAGACAACATTTTATACCTAAAGGCTTATCACCATGTTTTTCTAAACAAAAGATCCTACCACTCCTCCCTGCTCCCGTGTGGTTGGAACAATGGACAATGCCCCTAACTGTGCTCAGAATGCAGAAAGCTGCGGTCAGTCGTATTTTAATAATACTTTTGCCTCTGTAGGGCAGGAAAAACTTCTTCACCCTCTCAGGTCTTGAGACTCAGAACTGACTGTAAATTCAGCTGACAAATGACACACTAACAAGAGAAAAGCCTACAAGTTTTATTTGATATTGATACTTTTACACGGCAGGGGCTTTATAGAAAAGAAGTGATAATCTCAAAGAAACAGATTCAAGGGTTGATACACCATTTTAACAAAGGCGAGAAATTGTGGCGAAGAGGCCAGACAAAGGAAAGGGGTGAGGCTTCTAGGTGGTACATTGTGAGAAGGTGACTAGGCACTGTAGCGGGAACAAAGGGAAGGCAAGGGTGATTTCATTAAGAGCTATTTGCACAGGCTCATCTTGTTGTCAGCTTCCTGTTGGGTGATAAGAATGTTCATTTCTTCCTGGTACCAGGAGGGCACCTTGCTCATGGGAAATTTATGCCCTGTGTTTAGGCAGAAAGGGGGAGTAGAGTGTGAGCAAAAAAAGAGGCAATTCTGCTGACTTTGAGGGAACCACCAGGAAGAAGGCTTCTGAAGCACCAGCTGGTCCCCGAGGGAGGTGGAGGGAGCATGAAGAGGAGAGAAAACACGCCTCAGGTCACATAATAGAGGCTGCTGGGAATCCAGGTCAAGCTCTGGAATCTCTCAAGGATTTAGCCCTGGGGAAAAGGAGGGGGAATTTGGTCCTGTAATTCAGGTGACGATGAAGAGGGCCTAGGTAAAGAGAGAGAGTGCGTGCGTGCGTGTGTGTGTGTGTGGGGGGGGCGGTGAGAGGTGAAAGAGATTACAGAGTACAAGTAAAAAGAGGCAATTGCAAGAGATTTTTGTAAGTAAACATAAAGCTTTACTTGGGATTGGACGTGAATTGGAAGGATAAGAAAGGAAGGGAGGGAGAGAGCTCAACTTTTCAACTTTGTTAAAAGTAGGGAATGGTGGAGCTACAAGAGCGTCTGGCCCCACACCCTGCCAAACGCACCTCTTTTACAGATGAGAAGTTGAGCCCAATCACTTGCCTACAGCGGTCAGTCACATCGTTCCCAGGTCTCAGGGTCAGAAGTTAGATCTCTGGATGCCCCAGCTGCATCCCCAGTTTTCCCTCTTCCTTCCATACGAACAACAGGGTAGTTTTAATGGTAGAGTGTATCATCCCTGGCCCGTTTCAGCCACTAAGACGCCAGTTTTAGGAAGAACAAACCCTTATATAAGGTTTCTCAACCTCAGTGCTATCGACATGTTGGGCCAGGTAGTTCTTTGTTGTGAGTCACTGTCCTGCGTGTTGTAGGATGTTTAGCAGCATCTTTGCTACTAGATGTGTAGTGCCATCAGCATCCCCCTGGCCCTGGTTATAAGAACTAAAAATGTTCCTAGACAGTGCTAAACATCCCCAATGGGGTGGAGGTGGGTGTACCAAATCACCCCTGGTTGAGAACCAGTATCTTATATCAATGTGCTTATTAGGAGTGCCACCATTACATGGGCCCATATAATCTTAGAGGTTGAAGGCCTTAGATCATTCATCAAGAATTAAATAGCTAATATTAGATAGGTCATTTGTTCATTCCTTCAACAAACATGTATTGCCTTGGCTGGTGTGGCTCAGTGGAGTGAGTGCAGGCCTGCAAACCAAAGGGTCACTGGTTTGATCCCCAGTCAGGGCACATGCCTGGGTTGCTGGCCAGGTACCCAGTGTGGGGCATGTAAGAGGCAGCCTCACATTGAGGTTTCTCTCCCTCTCTCCCTCCCTTCCCCTCTCTCTATACCTAAATAAATAAAGTCTTAAAAACATGTATTGTTTAAGAACTAGGTGCCAGGAGTTGTAGACATCTTCACAGTGACAGGTGGATGAGAAGGCTTTCAGTGGTTTACAAAGCAAGGGATGTGACAATGAGTGATCATCCCTAAGATTTACAGAGTCTCACAGGGAATGGGAGAAGCCAGAGAAGGAATCAACCATTTGATGATGTAGATAGAAAACCAGAGAACGTCCTGCCACAGAAGTCCCCCTAGGAGTGAGCTGCTCAGAGCATGGACTTCAAAGTCAGATGCACCTGGGTCTGAATCTTGGCTCAAGATGACGTTGGCAAATGATTTGCTTAACCTCAGTTTCCTTATCTGTAGAATGAAGATAATAACAATACTCAGCTCATGGCTGTTTTGAAGATTCCGTAAGATAATGCATGTAGAGCTCTTTGCACAGAGCCTGGGACCTGGTAAGCACCCAACAATCCTACAGAAGCTTCTCTAGTCATCTCTCAGCTTATTCTACTCTTTTATAGTTAAGAACAAAGTCATACTCTCTGCAATAGCACACCCACCGTCACCAAAGAGAAGAGTACGTCATGGGGTATTTGTCTTAGTTTCAGCCAACTGATTGCCCCTTATTCGTGGCTTGTTGGTTGTGTGAGTGCTTGCTTTTGAGGTGCCTTGTGAATATTACTAAATCCTTTCCTCCATGCACAGAAGCGAAGAGAGTTTGAAGCTGTTACTTATAAGAGATGTTTGCTCATAATGGAAATGAAAGTAGAGGTCACTTTTTGATATCGAAAGTCAGAACATGCAGAATTTTGCATGTGTATTTGAGGCAAAGCATTGGACATTGGGGACAATGATACATATAAAGTTATTAGAAATGAGCCCTGGCTGGTGTAGCTCAGTGGACTGAGCGCAGGCCTGCGAGCCAAAGGATCACAGCTTGATTCCCAGTCAGGGCACATGCCTTGGTTGCAGGCCAGTTCCCAGCAGGGGATGCATGAGAGGCAACCATACATTGATATTTCTCTTCCTCTCTCCTTCCCTTCCCCTCTAAAAATAAATAAACAAAATCATTTTTTTAAAAAAAAGAAATGAGCTTGGCACATAGTAGGCACTCAAGAAGTATCTTCCAACATCATCATGATCAGGCAGAACGAAGAAGGACTCCTAGGGAATGTGCAAAACATGGAGCTTATGCGTTCTACGGTTACCAGCCGGAGGCAAGGAAAAGTGACAAGCAAATTGGAAAAAATCTCAAATATGTGGCTAGAGCTGAACATCAGCCTCAGAAGCCTCATGCAAATTTAGGAGCTGGCTGGGGATTAGGGATGCAAGGGCTCAGCTTGCAGAAAGTGGAAATTGCCTTTGGAGATGTTTGTGGCAAGCCATGGGTGTTCCACAAATTTAAGGTTCATTTTAATCTGTTCCTCATTAACATGAATCTCTGAGACCCTTATGGAAACCATCTGGGAAGGGAGTGTCATCGTTTGCCTCAGCAGATTTCCAAACTGATCTGTTTTAAGGAAATATGCCCGAGAGAGGGATGTATGACCACAGCAAGGAGAAACGTGGACTTCGGAGCATAAACTAACACCTTCTCTTCCACGGATGGATATGTGAAGGGCCACTGCAAACTTAACTCTTCTGGGGGAACTTCGATTTTCAACAACTCAAATTTATTGAGCACGTAATATGTGCCAGATAACCTTCTTAACATATTCGTGGACTCTCATCAAAACCCTATGAGCTGGGTACTTGGTATGTTCCCATTTGATGTATGAGGACGCTGAGGTACAACTTGCTTAAGGGGTCCATCTAGTCAATCGTGCAAGTAAGAGGTGATCCAAGTGGTCTGGCTCCGAAGCTCTTGCTATTAACAACTGAACTTACAAATGGCCTTTTAACAC
>PVKM010051196.1:0-10524 GCA_004027735.1 Carollia perspicillata
CTACTGGAATGAGATTTTTCCAGCACTGACATAACAATTAACAATGGTTTAGATGACACAGGCCCCTAATGGCCTGGGACCCCTTATGAAAAACTCCCCCGAAAGATGGCACAGCTGGACAGAGAGGCACTTGGAGCCCTACTGTATGCCACTGGCCACCAGGTGCACCGGTAAGTGCACCTTCTGGATGGTGGAGAAAATACTTTCACTGCTCAGTAAGCCCAGGTCTTAGGACATAGAACAAGATGGGGGAAAAAACACCGCACCTCTTCCAGTTTTTATAGGGACTCACAGCAAAGCTTGTCTGAAAGGCATTCGTCTGGGGAGAGCTGCGTAAGTCCCCGGTCTGGGAGGCCGGCTTGGGCAACAGGCTCACAGGCGTCTCTGCCTGTGTTCTCTTCCTGAGGCATTTCCTCCTTACGACAAACAGCGTAAAAGGCATGGACACAGGGGAGGAAAAGAAGGCCATCTCTGTAGAAAAGGATCGGTAAAGAAAACCCAAGAGTCAAGAGGCCCAAGAATTAGCTTCATAAATATCTTCTGCCAATCTAAATTTAGAAGAGAGGAAAAGGACTCTTGCCACTCCTCTCTTCTACAGAACCTCTCTTCTACAGAACCCTGCAGAAGAAGACCAGAGCGAGCGAGTGACAGGGCAGATGGAAACAATTGTCACCGTGGAGCAGTCCCGAGGCCAGCAGCATCCCAGCCCGCAATGCTCCTGGCTGGTGTGGCTGAGGAGACTTTCCCCTCACCACTTTAGTTCTGGCTGGACGAGTAACTCAAACAACACACAGCAGATCAAAAGAGAAAATGAAATTTTTAATAAGTGCACACAGGGAATTTGCACAAGCATGGAAATTCCAAAGACAGTGAGGCCACCTCAGGTAGATATGACACTTTGAACAATGCAGAAAAGGAAGGAAAGTGGTCTCAGATCTCAGGAGTGAGGATGGGCGATCTGCACTACGAGAGGAAAACCGGAACTCACATCACACAGCAGGGAAGTTTCTGCTAGGCGACCCTGGCGCCAGGGCACGGGGCTGATGTGGTGGGCGTGCTCGGAGTCTTCCTGACGAACGCTAGGGTGGAATGCTTCAGGTGCGTGCTGATGCCAAGGCTCCCTTCCCGAAGCAGGTTTTCCTATCTGAATTGCTTTAAGAAAGAGGGGAAGTAAAAAATTCTTTTTGGGTTTGTTGGGCTTTCATTGATTTCAGTTTGAAATAATCCGTGTGCCAGGGGGCATATTCCGGGAACACTTGTTCCCGACCCCCACGAGAGACACCCGAGTCTGCTGGGGCCCAGAGCCTAATTCTGGATGTTGCTAAGGGCGGTCCCGCCTTTTCAAGCATGCAGACAGGAAGCAAGAGCAGCTGAGCACAATGAAAGCATGGCTTTTTAAAATAAATTTCCAGAAGAAAAAAGGACACTCGCTATGTGAAAAGAACACAAACATTTCTCCCATATGGCTGAGAACAAACCTAGCAGGGCAGCCCCATGATGGGGCAGACTTCCACGTCAATGATTCATCAGGCACATACTTTCTGGGGAAAAGAATGAGTTCAAAACAAGAGCGAGGATCTAACAGGGTTATAAATACTCAGGCCATCACTCTTGAATTTCTAGGGGTGATTAAAACCACAGCCTTGGGCAACAGGAAAACTATATTGCAAAAACAAACAGAGAGTTGTCTCCTTTACTCCCTTCCCAACGCTCCTCCACTTTGCTGCTCTGCGGCGGTTGCTCAGAAGGAGACAGAACGACGACACAGGTTAACCCAGTTAGAGAGGGCAAGCTGTGAGCCTCTCTGCCCTGTGAGATACTGCGTCTGCCTTATTTCATTTAAACCTCAAACAAGTACTATTACTTCCCATCGTGCAGAGGTGGAAGCCGAAGCACAGGCTGACACAGGGTCACACTGCTAGAGCGTCCTTCTAAAGCCAGGCCACCAGCCGCTCTGCATGCATTTGGGTAAATGCAGTCTACGTCAGCTGCGAACGCAGGGTTGCCGAGGAACACGTGGAAATGAACAAAGGAAAACCTCATTCGAAGTGGAGTCCCCTGAAGTGGAAGCTCTCACACATGTATTGTACCACCCGTCATAACTCACTCTACAGACTGGGGCAGAAAGAAACTTACTTCTCAGACCCAGAGAGGAGAAAGAGTTTCTCGTCACCTAGCAACAGGCAAGCCAATGAGAGACAACCATCACCCTGAACTCTCGCTTTCCTCCGCGGATTTCGCTCAGACCCACTCCTCTCAACTTCCTCCTTTTCCTCCATTAAAAAAATGCTCCCTCCTCTGTTCCGTGGGGTTGCCTGTGGTTGGCATGTCCTAAATTGCATTCCTCTGCTGTTCCCAAATAAACTCGTTTTTGCTGGTAAAATAACTAGCTGTTTTATTTTCAAGGTTGAAAAACAAGTACAATGCAGGATGGGAAGCAAGGCTTTTAAAACCTTTAAGACAAAGTGAGCCCACTATCTCTCAGAGCAAGGGGTCTGTCTGCAGGCAGAAAACCACTCGAATGTGTTTTGTGACTTTTATTTACCTACAGAAACAACAGGCTTGCTTTGAGAGAAACACCCCTGGAGATGACTTTTGTTTGGAATATTTGTGAAACTCAGTGCACTTCTGCTGATTAAAGATTTCTAGGGCCATTCAACTCTCCTCAGGCAAGGGGGCCAAACTTTTTCTCTACCAAGGCCCAGAACATCCGAGTTTGCCCCTCCCTGCAAATAGCAGTCAGGGACTAAGCCAGATGATCAGGAGGGAGACTTTCCAGGGGTCCCACTTCCCCCAAGGAAGAGACGCAAACCATGGGGAGGAGAGGAACGCGCAGCTCCAGGGGAAAGGCAGCCAGAACCACCAGGCAGCTCTAGTATTCTGCGGGTGGGTTTCCCTCCAGACTAACAATGTAAAGGGAATATATGCTCATACAAAGTTTAGAAACAACAGGAAAATACTAAAAAGAACAATGTCATAGAGCAAGTCCTCACATCACATGGTAACTTGTCCATAGGCTCTGCAACTGGAAGCGAACCCAGTTTTACCACCAGCTAACTGATACAAACAAGAGTTAAATTCCTGCCACGTCTCATCAGTGTTAAAAGGAAACAATGCTATTGGAGGACCTGCTGTACGTAACCCCCCTCCACCTGGAGATGGCTGCTATTACCACTTTGGAATATATTTAATCAATTTTGTAGCCATTTTATAGACACTGTTGCTACCATTACTAGCTACTATTTATCGAGTTATTTTGAGATAGATGCTGTTCTAAAGTGCTTTACACATATAAGTTCATTTGTAGTAGGTGCTACTCTTCCCATTTTATAGCACATGAAACTGAGGCCCAAAGAATAGGGTTTGCCCAGCTTCCTTCAGCTGGTGTGCAGTGCGGCCCAGGTGAGAACTCAAAAAGCCTGACCCCAAGCCCATGGTTGGTACTGCTGCCGTAAAATCCCCCTCCCCATAGTTTTATTGAGATATAATTGACATATAAAATTGTGTTAGTTTAAGGTATGCAAACCTAATGATTTCATATTTGTTTATAGTGCAAAATGGTAAGTCTAGTTAACATCTATCACTTTATGTAGTTACCATTTTTTTTTCTTGTGATGAGAACTTGTATGATATTCCCTCATAGCAACATTCAAACATACACTACAGTGTCGTTAACCGTATAGTCGCCGTGCTGTACGCTACATGCCCAGGGCTCACTTGTCTTGTAACTGGGACTTTGTACCTTAGGACCACCTCCACCCTTTTCCCCACTCCCCGTTTCCTGTGGCCCACCTTATGCCCTCGGGAATCTGAAGGTCACCGGCAGTGTGGAGGCAATTGGCGAGAGCTCAGAAGGTGGGCAGAAAAGGCTTGAAGGGCAGCCACTCCTCTGGCCCAACCGCCAGCCTGTCTTCTGGCAGCCGGAGGGCCTGTGGCAGGTTCTTCTCTCCTCGGGTGACCCCAGAGCCTCTGGGACTCCACACAACGACCCCTCCAGATGCAGCTCTGCCTGACTGAAGTGCAATGGACATTTTCCTCCAGGGCGGCTCAGCTTCTTCAAAGCCGGGCCTTCCTGTCCCAAGATGAAACGTGCCTCCTTAGAAGGCCAAGTTACACCCTATGCTTGCGAAGTACTGCTCGCTCCCACAAATGGCAGCTTTCCCAGATCTCGAAAAAGTGGACATGGGGTCCTAGCTGCCAAAGCCCCCCGAGAGTCCACCAAATGGGGCCTTGGAGTGTTATCCCCATTGTTTCACTCATAATATATCATGAACATATTTTTTCAGCAAAGATTATTTTACATCTTGATTTTTAATGATTAGTCTGTATTCTACCATGTGGATATAGCAACATTTACCAAAGCACATCTGTTGGATGTTTGCTTTATTTCCAATGTTGGCTATTACATTTTAAAGCTATAATAAGCAATTATGCACACAGCCAAAACACGGCACACGTCTTATTTCCTCAGAGAAATTCCTAAAAGTGAAATTACTGGCTAGACAGGACACATGGTTTTAAAGCTTTCAACAGAAACTCCCAAATTTCCCCTACAGAAAATATTCAAGATATTCTCCTCTCCAGCCTCAGTGAGAATAAATGGTACAATTTCCAACAAATTACTTGCCACTGCTGAGAATCTGTGTCTGAACAAAAAGCTTCTTACTAATCACCAGTAGATGGCACTCTTTCCTCAGATTTCAGTCTTCCATCGGGGTAAGGAGATTCTGGATGTCAAGATAGGTGTAAATCAAAGCAAATTTGCAGGAGGAAATCTAAGACATTATATGAAAACAGTCAGCAGCGGTGTCGAAGCAGTGGGATCTTGGGATCCTTTGAGATCTTGAAAATTGTCCCGGATGTTGTCACCTTTCCAGCTATTAAGATCTCCTGCAACTTTCCCAGGGGTCCTGCAGGGGAGGCGGGGACATTCCAAGTGCACCTGTGTTTTCTCTGTCTCCCTTGTTAATTCTCACTCCAGGAAAGCAGGTTCCTTCTGATGGGTTCCCTGGGCCTTTGTAGCCCCCTTAGCTATCGCGGCTGTAATTTTACATTGCTGTATGTGATTGCTGATTGCCTCTCTCTCTTCCTGGAGGTGGCATTCACTGTTTTGTGCCTGGGGCCTGGGGCGGTGGCCAGCACAGGGGATACACTCTGCAGGTGTTGGCTGTGTGAACCCAGGCAGAGGTGCTTAGGACCTGGCCTTAGAGCTTTGCCAAATGATGCCTTTCCTTGTGAAACCAAAGTCCATCCTGAGATTTCCAAGTCTTAGTTAGCTGCTATGAATGACAAAAACTTAACAGTCTGAAGGTGAATAAACTACAGGAAAAGGGTGGCAGAACGACTGCCACCTTGCAAAAGTACACATAGGTGTCTGGGGTCATTAGAAGGATGGGGGTTCCAGCTCACTTACTGATTAAAGCTACATCACTCCACTAAGCCTATTTCCTCCTCTCCAAGACCGCTCCAATAACAGCACCTACTCTATTAAATAAGAATTTGCACTCCGAGGGCTCAGCACAGTGCCTGGAACCCACTAAGGGCTCTGTAACTCTGCTTGACCTTTGCAGGCCAGCCTCCTGCCCCGCAGCATGCACCCTCCGAAAGGACAGTGAGAGGAGCGGAGAGGTTGTGTTTTTATTACCCTAACATCTTCCAGGCCGCCAGTGACTGGGCATTCCTCTCTGACTACCTGGCCGCCCTGCTTACCCAAGGCGCCTCTCACATGCTTCAAGAACAGGTCAAAGCCCCTTTACCTGCAGCCTGCCTTTACAATTCCTTGAATTTCCAAGCTAGATTTTTGGGCGGAGTACTCAAGGTTCTCCTTTGTCATTTTAACTGGGCTTATGCAAATTTCTGGTTCCCCAAAGCCTGTCGCTGCTTTTCAAAGTGTGTGTGTGCCCCCGAAAGCTGCTCTGAATGCCGCTCTTTCCCACTTCTCCCAAGGGCAGGGAGGTTCCCCTTGGGAGAAAGGGGAACTTATGTGCTCAGAAATGGACTCAGCATATACCTTCAGAAACCTGGCTCACTACTGAAATCTGACTCAGTACCCCAGGCCCCAGCTGAACCAGGAGCTTCTCCTAGGAGGGGTCGTTTTGATCCTCTTCTTCCTCCCAGGACAGTGGGAGACTCTATAACTGCAACCCATAGAAAGGAAGCCCGCGCCCACTGAGCCTGGGCGCCCTCCAGGGAATAAATAGGCAGGCCTCCTCTGAGCCCCAGAGTCACCTCAAATCCCTCCATTCCTGCGATGTGGCCCCGGGTCGGCCTTGCTGCACCGCCTGCTGCCAATTTGGGACCGAGGCGGGCTGGGGGCCGATCAACCCTGGAGTAGCGATCAGAACCAGATGGAAAGCAAGGGCCCCGGGGTCGCGTTGGGAACCACAGCTATACTAGGGCTGAACCACGTGTGGCCCATACCTAGCTTAAGGATCGGTGGGGCACAGTCACTGGATTGCACCTTGGCGAAGCTGTGAAGCGGGGCCTACTGTGCCGGCTGGCAGCCCTGGTAATCAGAAAGCGAGCCGCGTGGTGACTGACTCCAGGCGTGCGGCAGGGGGCGGAGCGAGGGCGGGGCCAGGGTCGGGGCGGGATCAGAGATTTACAAAAGCCGCGGTGCAGCAGCGGTTCCTGTCGGCCCGGACCTCGTGGTCTGGCGAGAGGGGTCCTTTGAGGTACTATGGTGGGCATGGCCCCGAAGCGGCGCGCGTCCGCTGCCCCTGCGGCGGCAGAGGAGCAGCAAGCACGGGAACAGATGCTGGCGGCGCGGCGCGCGGAAGGCTCGGGTGGCTTGGAGAGCGAGGGTGTGACCCTGCAGCGCAACATAACGCTGCTTAACGGCGTGGCCATCATCGTAGGCACGATCATCGGCTCCGGCATCTTCGTGACGCCTACCGGTGTTCTCAAGGAGGCGGGCTCACCCGGGCTGTCGCTGGTGGTGTGGGCCGTGTGTGGTGTCTTCTCCATCGTGGGCGCTCTCTGCTACGCCGAACTGGGCACCACCATCTCCAAATCCGGCGGTGACTATGCCTACATGCTGGAGGTCTATGGCTCGCTCCCCGCCTTCCTCAAGCTCTGGATAGAGCTGCTTATCATCCGACCCTCCTCGCAGTACATCGTGGCGCTTGTCTTCGCCACGTACCTGCTCAAGCCGCTCTTCCCTGCCTGCCCGGTGCCCGAGGAGGCCGCTAAGCTGGTGGCCTGCCTCTGCGTGCGTGAGTATCGGCCCAGAACCTGGCTTAGGTGGCGGGGGTGGGGGGGCGTCCCCGGGCCATCCCGCACCCCTGGGCCATCTCCCGAACCCCCAGCTGTCTTCGTATCCTGTCCGTCCCCGCACCCCAATGCCATTTGCATCCCCACACCATCCCCGCGGCTCTAGGCTAAGGTTACTGGTCCCAGAACCCACGTGCGTTTCATTCATCCGTTCATTTACACGTCACCACGGAAAATTCGCAGTGGTACCGCAGGGTTCCTGCTCCCGCGTCTTGTGGGCGGTCCACTTCCCCACCGTAACCCTATCCGAATTTCTTGTCTGAGCTCCCCAGGGGCTGCTTATGGAGATAAATTGTAGTTAAATTTTTTCGCCCATTCACTTCTCTCCAAACCAGCTTATCAGGAATCGGCAGAGGCTGACTCATACAAAACAAAAGCAAACAAAAAAACTCAGTAGTACAGTTTTGTGTGGGTAGCAATGTCCAATTCCTGAAGATTGCTTTAAGTAGTAAAAGAAGGGTACTTCACTGTAGACTAAATTTGTGTATATTGGGTAGGTTTGGGGGCCCCAAGTTGTGGGCACTGTGCTAGTGTATTGGTAGACAGAGTCCCAGCTTGTTGGTGGACATGGTATTAGTATGTCATGGGCATGATCCCAGTGTGTTGATGGTCTTGGTCCCAGTGGTTGGTGGGCATGGTCCTAGTGTGTTGGTGGATGCATGTTATGTAAAATTTTCCCCGGGGACCAGAGACGGAAGAAAGGCTGACAACATCGTTACACTGAGAGTTTAGGAAGGGAACTTCGCATAGGAGGGCCATCTTGGGCATTGGCAAGACAACATGGCTGTCATCTGTGCCACCTGGCCAGTGCTAAGGAATTGTATAGGACAGGGCAGGGAGATTGGGGAACTGGGTGTGATGCTCCCAGATAAGAGGGAAACCTGTTACGTACTTGCCCAGAGCAGGGCAGAGGCCTGTTCCAGGAACAAACACATCTGCGGCATCGGGAAAGGGTCAGATAGTCTCTGAGGGGATTACGAGAAGTAATCTCTGTTTTGGCTTGGATCTAGCACGGAGGTCCAGCAGCGGTCAGGCCGAGTTCCCCTTCACTGGGACAGTTTCTCCTCCACACTACAGTGTTAGTGTGTTGATGGGCATGGGTCTGGTAGGTTTTTCACCTGAGAGTGAACCAGACTGGGGGAAATTGCTGCTCTACAAAACAGTTTTCTTGTCCAGTCTCAGAAAAGAAGTCATTTGTACCAAATGCCATGTGATTTTCATTTCAGCTATGGACAGTTTTTCCGCCTACCTCTTGGCCAGCCTCGAGGGAGGCTTGCAAGATGGAAGTGTCCTTTCAGAGCTGCCACCTAATTTGAAGATTTGCCCAAATCTTAGTCACGCATTTAAGTACAGAAATAGCAGAGTACATTCATGGTTTTGAGTCCTAGCCGTGGAGTTACCGGAAGTGGCTTCTGCCTGGCCCTGCCTGCTGGTTCTGCTGGGCCTGTGGAGGAGCACGTGCACTGAGTTTCCTGCATCAGTCTCCCTGTGCTACGGGGCCAGGTGTTTTTTAATTAGCTAATTAACTTTATTTCTTTTAAGATTTTATATATTTTCTTTTAGAGAGAGGGGAAGGGAGGGAGAAACAGAAGTAGAGAAATACCCATGTGTGAGATACATCTATTGGTTGCCTCTTACATGCCCCCAACTGGGGACCTGGCCTGAAACCCAGGCATGTGCCGTAACTGGGAATTGAATTAGCGACCTTTCCATTTGCAGGCCAGCCCTCAATCCACTGAGCCACATCAGCCAGGGCTATTTTTTATTTTTTAAAATAATATTTGTATTTATTTATTCTTTGGAGAGAGGGGGAGGGAGGGAGAAAGACTGGGAGAAACGTCCATTGGTTGCCTTCTTGCACACGCACTACTGCGACCAAACATGCAGCCTAGGAGTGCACTCTGACTGGGAGTCACCTGGCGACCCTTCACTTTGTGTGTGTTGCTCGACCGACTCATTCAGGTTGGGGGGAGGTGTTTTAGAACTCCGAGACATGCTCCAGGAATGGCATATCCAGAATGCAGAACTCTGCACAGCTGTTTGCCTGCTGAGATCACACACTGTCCTGAGACCCTGATGGGCGGCCATGCCAGGGGAGGGGGCAGGCGGGTGGCTTCTCAGTGACGTGGATCTCAGCTTTAAAACCGTTGGTCCAGATCAGGAGTAGTTATGGAAGTTGATGTGCCTCCAATAGGAAAGCTTCTGGCTTCTGGTGGACTTTAAGGTGAGGGTTTTATGGGATGATACGTTGGACCGGCTAAGGAAAAGCCCCTCTAGAGGCAAGGCGACTTTGTTGGGTTGTTTTGTCATTAGGTGAATGTTAATTGCCTGGTTTTCATCGTTGTTAGATCCGATATCATGTTTGAGCCCGCAGTGTAATGAAATTGATCATATCTTTAAAGGGCCCCCTCTCTAGTCTTTAAAAATGGATCCCTTCTTAAAACTTTTGGGTTTAAGCCCTGGCTGGTATAGCTCAGTGGATTGAGTGCGGGCCTGTGAACTAAAGGATCAAGGTTCAATTCCCAGTCAGGGCACATGCCTGGGTTGCAGGCCAGTTCCTGGCAGGGACGCACCAGAGGCAACCGTACGTTGATATTTCTCTCCCTCTCTCCCTCCCTTCCCCTCTAAAGATACATAAATAAAATCTTAAAAAAACACCTTTTGGGTTTAGTAAGTAAATCCTCAGACTCTAGAGGGCTGCAGCGGATACACCATAGGTCACCTGCGTTCTGGTGTTGCCCGCCCAGTGGTGCCAGTCGTGCCCATAGGTTCCTTTTCAGTAGGGGTGAGGCAACGTTTTCCATGCATCAACTTTCAAAGCTCTTTCTCTTTGAGCCACCTGTGTGAATGTGTGACACGTGTGTGTCTGCGTGTGACTTTTTCTGATGGAGAGAGGATTTTCAGTAACAGAGGGATGTGTCATCTGTGAGAGCACACACTAGTGTAGAGCCTTGCTGGGTCTGGAGAGAGCCGTGGGCTGGTCCGAGGCTGACCGGACTCTGCCTGCCGGGCTGGCAGGGCTGTTCTCATCCAGGCAGTGAATGTTCACCGTCGTCCAAGGAGTGGACTTCTGAGGAGGCAGTGAGAGTTCCCACAGAACGCTCCTGAGTGTTCTGTAGTTATTGCACAAAAGCTGGGTTCAGAATTTTTCCTCAAGAAGAGCAAGGGGGCTCTGCACCACTTTCTTCCTGGAGCGCATCCCTGCAGGCAAGTGCCCCAAGGTGGCCTTCAGCCCTGGCGCCGCTCCTTCCG
>PVKM010051197.1:0-10524 GCA_004027735.1 Carollia perspicillata
TATTCAGATATACTTTAGGTTTTAGCTGAACTTCACCAATACTCCTGTATATCTTCAGCCAGTGCTTTTAGAAATGAAGCTATCTTACAGGGGAACCAAGTTAAACCTGGATTTGCTCTGAGGGATGTCAGTGCCAAGGACTCAGGCCACGCACGCAGCAGCCCACAGGCTGACCAGATCCTCAGAATGCTCGAGCCCCTTAAACTGCTGATATTCTAGGTCGTACTCAGTTCCACCCTGTAACCAGGGTATCACTAAATCTAATGAAAGTTTTTGTTGCTTTAAATTTATTACAAATTAGAGTTGCCATACAATATCATATTAGTTTTAGTTTTATAACATAGCCATTAGACATTTATATACTCTACAGAGTCATTGCCATTAGTCCAGTACCCATCTGGCACTATATGTACTTATT
This sequence comes from Carollia perspicillata, assembly GCA_004027735.1. Taxonomy (NCBI): domain Eukaryota; kingdom Metazoa; phylum Chordata; class Mammalia; order Chiroptera; family Phyllostomidae; genus Carollia; species Carollia perspicillata. The sequence continues at coordinate 419 of PVKM010051197.1, forward strand.
ACAATACTACTGATTCTGTCTTCTATGCTGTTACTTAACATCACTGTGACTATTTTTTTAAATGGCAATTTGTATGTTTTAATCCCTTTCACCTTCTTTGTCCATCTCCCTCCCTCCTCCAATCTAGAAACCATCACCTTGTTCTCTGTAGCTATGAGTTTGTTTCTTGTTTTGTTTGATTATTTTGTTACTTAGATCCCATATGTAAGTAAAATCACATACTATTTGTTTTTCTCTTATTTAATTTAGCATAATACCCTCTAGGTCAGGTGTGTCAAACTTATTTCACTGGGGGCCACATCAGCCTTGCAGTTGCCTTCAAAGGGCTGAATGTAATTTCAACTCCTTAACAGTGAAGGAGTAGTTACATTTATACAGTCCTAAAATAATTTTGGCCCTTTGAAGGCAACTGCAAGGCTGATGTGGCCCCTGGTGAAAATGAGTTTGACACCCCTGCTCTAGGTCTATTCATGTTGTCACAAATAGCATACTAATCTCTAGGCCTATTCTTGCCATAAATGGCAAGATTTCATTCTTTTTATGGCTGAATCATATTCTATTGTATTATGTACCACATCTTCTCTATCAATTTGTCTGTCAATGGACACTTAGTTTGATTCCATATCTTGGCTATTGATAATAATTCTTCATGAATATAGGCATGCATATATTTTCTCAATTCAAGCATTTTTATTTTCTTCAGATAAATACCCAGAAGTGAGATTGCTGGACTGTGTGGTAGCTCTATTTTTACTTTAGGAATCTCCATGCTGTTTCCATAGAGGCAGCACCAGCTCACAATCCTATTGACAGTGCATGAGAGTTCCTTTTATTCTGCATCATCACTTGTCATTTGTTGTCTTTTTAATAATAACCATTTTTATGGTTTAATGATAACCATAATAACAAGCATGAGGTTATAATCTCATTGAGATTTTGATTTGCATTTCCCTGATGATTACTGATTTTGAACATTTTTTCATGTGCCTGATGACCTCTGTGTGTCCTCTATGGAGACATGTCTATCCAAGTCCTCTGCCATTTTTTAATTGGATTGTTTGTTAGTTTTTTTATGTAGAATTGCATGAATTCTTTATATTTGGATATTAGCCCCTTACTGGATACTTTATTCACAAATATCTTCTTCTATTCAGTAGGAATAGTGCCTTTTGGTTTTGTTGATAGTTCCCTTCATGGTATAAAAGCTTTTTAGTTTGATGTAGTTCCATTTGTTTATTTCTGCTTTTGTTTTCTTTGCCCTAGAAAACATGTACTTAGACTGAGGTCCAAGAGTTTATTGCCTATATTTGCTTCTAGGTGTTTTATGATTTCAAATCTTATATTAAAATCTTTAATCCATTTTCAAGTTATCTTTGTATATGGTAGTCTAGTTTTATTTTTTGCACATATGTATTTGGTTTTCCCAACATCATTTATTTCATTACTCCACTGAATAGTCTTGCCTTCTTCCATAGATTAATTGGCCATAAAGATATGGGTTTATTTCTGGGCTCTCTATTCTGTTCCATTGGTCTCTGTGTCTGTTTTTGTGCCAGGATCATAGTGATTTGGTTACTATAGTCTTGTAATATGGTTTGAAATTAGGTGGCATATTACATCCAACTTTTTGCTTCTTTTTTAATATTGTTTGACTATTCAGTGTTTTGTGGTTGTATATAAAATTTTATTGTAGGATATTTGCTCTAGTTATGTGAAAAATGCCATTGGTATTTTGATAGAGATTCTATTAAATATGTAGATTTCTTTGGGAAATATAGACATTTTAACAATATCACTTCTTCCAAACCCTGAGCACAGTGTGTCTTTCTATTTAATTGTGTCTTCTTCAATTTATTTTTTCATTGTCCTATAGTTTGCTGAGTACAGGTGTTTTACTTCCTTGGTTAAATTTATTCCTAGATGTTTTATTCTTTTTGATGCAATTGTAAATGGGATTGTTTTCTTTGTCTTTCCGATAGCTTGTTATGAGTGTACAAAATGCAATCAATTTCTGAATATTAATTTTATATTCTGCAACTTAACTGAATTCATTTATTAATTTTAATAGTTTTTTTTCTTTGGTGGTAGTATAGGGTTCTCTGTATATATAATATCTGATCATCTACAAATAGTTACCATTTTACTTCCTTTTCTGTCTGGATGCTTTTATTTCTTTCTCTTGTCTGATTGCTTGTCTCTTGTCTTGTGCCTATGACTTCCAGAACTCTTTGTTATGTTGAGGTATGTTCCTACTATCCCCACTTTGCTGAGAGTATTTATCATAAATGACGTTGGATTTTGTCAAATGCTTTTTCTGCATCTACTGCTATGACCATGTGATTTTTATCCTTAATTTTGTTTGTGGTATATCATGTTGATTGATTTACAGGTATTGAGGCAAACTTGCATCCCAGGAATAATCCCACTTGATCATGGTGCATGATACTTTTTAAAACATATTGATGAATTCATCATGCTAATATTTAGTTGAGAATTTTTGTATCAGGGCTTTGGAAGAATCTTTGTTTGCTTTTTTAAGGGTAATGCTGGCCTCATAAAATGAGTTTGGGATCTTTCCTTCCTCTTCAGCTTTTTGGAATAATTTGAGAATTGTAGGTATTAATTCCTCTTTTTTGAGTATTTGATTGATAGAATTAACTTATGAAGCTATCTGGCCCAGAACTTTATTTTGCTGAGAGTTTTTTGATTACTGATTAGATTTTGTTAGAAGTACTGGGTCTCTTCAGATTTACTGTTTCTTCCTGACTCAGTCTTGGAAGGTTGTGTTTCTAAAAATTCATCCATTTCTTCAAGGTTGTCCAATTTCTTGGCATATAATTATTCTTGCAATTTCTTATAATCCTATTATTTCTGTGGTTTTAATTGTCACTTCTCCTTCACTTATGACTTTATTTACTTTGGCCCTATTTTTTTTCTCAATGAATCTGGCTTTATCTATGGTTTACCAATTTTGTTTATTTTTTTAAAAATCAGCCCTTCATTCATTTTTTTTCTAGTGTTTTTTAGTCTCTCACTTATTCCCACTCTAATCTTTATTATTTCCTTTAGGCATGAGATTAGATTGTTTATTTGAGATGTTTCTTGAGGTAGGCCTGTATAGGCTATTTTCCTCTTAAAACAGCTTTTGTTGTGCCCCAGACACTTTGGGTCATTATGTTTCCATTTTCACTTGTCTCAAGGTGTCTTTGAGTTCCTCCCTGATTTCTTTGTTAACCCATGGATTTTTTTTATTAGTATGTTGTTTAGCCTTCACATATTTGTGTTTTCTTTATTATAATTGATTTAATTTTTAATACCATTTCATCAGAGAAGGTGCTTGATATGATATCACTCTTCTTAAATTTATTGAGTCCTGTTTAGGTGTCCCGCCATGTGGTATCCTGGAAAATTCCATGTGTGCTTAAAAAGAACATATATTCTGCTCTTTTGGATGACATGATCTGTAAATATTTATTAAGTCTGAATGACCTAATGTGTCATTTAAGGCTGTTATTTCTTTGATTTTCTGTTTGGATGATCTATCCATTGATGTAAGTGGGGTGTCAAGGTCCCCTTACATTTTTGCAATACTGTTTGATCTCTCCCTTCATTTCTGTTAATATTAGCTGTGTGCATTAAAGTGCTCCTATGCTGGGGTACATAGATGCTTACAAGACTTACAGCCTCTGGTTGGACTGATGCCTTTATCATTATGAAATGCCCTTCTTTGTCTCTTGGTACAACTTTTGTTTTAAAGGCTATTTTGTGTGCTATCAGGATTGCTACACTAGTTTGTTTCCACTTGTATAAAATATCTTTTTTCATACGTTCTCTGCCAGTGTGTCTTGCAATCTGAAGTATCTTGCAAGCAGTATATGTATGGTTCTTGCTTTTTTTCCCCCCTAACCACTTAGCCACCCTATGTCTTTTTGATTGGAGCATTTAGACCAGTTGCATTTAAAGTAATTCTTGATAGGCTTGTGGTTATTGTGGATATTGCCACTTTTGCAATTGTTTTGTGGTTCTTTTTGTTGTTCTTTTCTCTTGTTATTTGTTCTTATAAATTGATGGCTTTCTTAGCCATCTGCTATTGTACTTTGGGCACAGTAACACATTCTGGCTGGAAGAGAAGAATGGAGCGTGCCTTGGCCTCTGCTATTCCTTGTCCTTCTCCTGAAAGGCTCAGTTATTGCATGGATTGAAAGCCAACTCTTCCCTCCAAGTTCAACTAAAGTAATGTCTCCTTTTTGAAATTGCATTAATACATCTGAGGTACAGTAAACTCATTTTTCTGTTTCTGTAACAGTTTTCTCTTCTTCCATTCTATCATGGCCACTTCGTATTATAGGTAGCTGTTTACAAGTGTCAATTTCTAAATTTTAAATTGAGGACAATAATTGGGTCTTATTCGTTTTATTAAATCTTAGAAAAATGAAAAATGTTAGTTGTTAATTAATGAAAAGACTCCAAGGTCAGTGATGATCCAGTCAGAGTGCCCATAGTTGACCAGAGGTAAAGACAAGCTAGGGATTGCAAGTCAAGGCTCTCCTAGCACACAAGCCACTCTCCTACCAAAAGACCTTTGAAGCTATTTCTTCATTCAAACTGGAGTAGTAGAGTCAACACATTTCATATTTTTTCCTCAAAAAATTTTCACTTTGGGAAAAAATACAGGTTATTCCTATTATGACTGATCCAATAAAAATGGATTTTATTTGAACTGTGAAGTATGTGAGTGATACTTAGAATCATTAGGTAATTACTGATTTTAAATGCAAATTCAGAGGTAGAGTGATCAAATAGTAAAGCTAAGATGGATCATGGAGATGATCTACATCAATTCAGTGATTTTCTAAGTGGAAAATTTAATATCCAGAAAGGTTTAGAGACGTGTCTGAAAACAAAAATAAACACAACGTACAAAGAACTGACGAGTTAATCTGGGAAGCTTTGAAAGTTAGAGAAACTCTCCTAGAAATGATGAGCAACTTTATCAATTTTTCTAAGACAAGAAATCACATTTCGGAAAAGTCTAAATCATTTATACATGCAGGTGCAAGCACTCAGGAGATCAAGGAAAAATGTCTTTATTTTGAAAACATTTCTGCAGTCTGAAAATGAGAAAAGCAGCTATTCCCTAGGCAAAGGGAGCAATTCTCGCTCCTAGAGAACTCATAAGAATCTCAGAAGGCAATGATAATATACATTCTGATACCCATGGAACACGAAGGCCCCTCTAGCATTTGTGGGCACTTATATTAAAAATGTAATTCAGGCTTTCCTGAAGTTTTCTCTTGCCCTGCCTTCCACGTCTCTATCTTCTTTACCTTACAGTAGCTATACCATATGCTAAAGCACACAGTCCCCATCTCTACTATGCATATGAAAGAAGAATGTGGCATAAAAACCTTTAATATCTGGAGAAACGACCACCTGACTTTTTCTTTTAAAAATGCTTAAGTTACTTTGATTTGCATATATCATGTGACTATTTTTTTTCTGTGTCAGAACATTTGTAGAAAAAGTTCACCTATGTTAAAAAGCAATTTTAAATGGGACAACTGGAAGCATAATTTTAGCTTAACTGTAATTTCTGTAAAAATGATTTTCTTTTCTGTTTAATTTATAAAAGACCCTGTGAAAATTCTGTTTAATTTATAAAAGACCCTGTGAAAATTTGTCTAAAAATGTAGGAGTCTATGAGTCAGACAGGGCAAGCAATTGGAAGAGACAACCCAGTATTACAATTAAGTGGTATCAATAGATTTTTTTCTTCTATAGTGAGAACTCTTGTTCAGATTTTGCTTGCTGTAACATGGAATTTAACACATTGGATTTCATCTGAAGGACTTGATCGTTGGAGAAATCAGACTGATCTCCATACAAGACTTCTTACAACATGCTCCGAGTTAGACACCACTTGAACCTCAGGCTTTTGTATCACTTTTCTAAGGACTGGACATTCATTCCAGTGTCCAGGAACCTTCTTTGTGCCCCTTTGTTTAATTTCACTATATTCACGATGACACTGCACCACAGTGGATCTGCTTTTTCACACTTTTTAGGTTGAAAGATAGTTCTGAAATTTTTCCCTGCTTGAAGCCTGTCAGTTAAATATTTTTCTAGCCTAAATTATGTAAAACTCAGAATTTTCTCAGCCCTATGTTTTTTTTTTTTACAGATCTGTATTCTCTTGTGGGGCCATAATTGCTTTCTCTCCTAAAGTTATGAGTTTGACTCATGGTTATAATACCTGGTTATTTACAGAAATAAAGAAAAGTAGGAAAGCTTGATTTTCTACAAAGAAACCAATAATTAGGGTATAGAAAAGTTAGAATCATGTATAGAGAAACTGTTGTTCAAATAGAACTTAAAAAGTTATTTGTCTTTAAGTTTTTACTTACTCTCCTATTATAAAAAGCAGCAAGAACACTTTCTAACTATACGCTGTTTTACTAGTTTACTGCCTACAGCCCTAACTAAGGTCTGTTCAAACTCAGAACCGTGCAGTTAGTATTGTATTGTACTACAGAACCGTGCAGTTAGTTAGTATTGTAAGCTTGTATACTTGGTGATAAAATACCTCAAACTGAAGCCTTCTTCATAGGTAAAAGGGACAAAAAAGTTTTCCTTCAAAGTCCATCCTGCTGAGACTTACACTGATTAGTTCTTTTCTTTCTCTCACCATTCCCTCCCTGGCTCACCTATTATAATACAACCTGCACAATTATCTTATTGTAGTTTGAATCAAATTCAAGATAAAACTTGCATAGTTTTGACATTAGAAAATATGTAAAGGAGATTGAATCACTCATATTATGTAAATAAAGCATTTCCTTAACAAAAAGAGGTCAAATTACATGTCCAAAGTCACAAAGTAAGTTGTAACATCCCGCATTATTCAGTTAACTTAGCCCAGTTTGAAAACATTTATGCATTTACTTTGATGCACTTTCAATTGGCTAGAACTTTCCATGCTTTATAATCTGGAATCACTCTCATTTCTTATCAGTTCTCCCAACTTGCACACCCAGTTCCTGCATTCATTGAACAAACAAATATTTTTTAAAATTATAAATAAATAATGTTGGATTCCAGCTATTTGCCAGGCACTCTGCCAGGGACTCAAAAGGTGAGCAAAATACAACTAATCAGACCAAGAGCTGCAGTTCGATGTGGACAATCAAATCTCAGGAATAAGTAATTGTTAATTGTGATATGTATTTGGAAGGAAAAATGCAGGTGCTCTTTTGGCTAGGGAGTGAGGATACAATATGTAAGCGGATACCTAAAAGGTGAAAAGTATAAGCAGAGGTCAGAAGGGGAGAAGGAACATGAGGCAGACACAACATAATACCCTTTTCCAGGTTGCAATAGGAGAGACTTCGGTCGTTATCAAGGAAGAAGGCAGAGTTGTTAGATGTGGAAAGGAAATAATCTCTAGAGTATCCTAAGAGTAATGTGAAGCTCGTGAAGAGGTACGATTGGGCAAATGACTAGTTTGAATTTCACTTGTTTAAAAAAAGATTATTCCAGACACAGTAAGGAAAATGAACTTGAGAGATGTAGAATGGAAGCCAAGAAAGTAGTTACACATCATTGCAAACGTCAAAAGACAGGGGTGGCGGAGAGGACTAAACACCGCCCAAGTGGTCCCTCTGTATTAAAATCGAATAGACTTCAGGGCAACTGAATGTTTCTCAGAGTTTACTCGATTCATACACTGTCATTTTGGGGGGTTCAGGTATGAAATGTCTTCTCGGCTTTCCCCAACCCTGTCTTTGTTTTTTAGAAAAGGTGCTCAGAGACTCTTTAGCTTTTTGAGGTCCCTACTCACTCACCTACTCACTCAGAGTTTTTATTCATGTCTTTACTTTTAAATAGCCATGTTATTTTTAAAACCTCCAAGCATAAATGTTTACATTGAAACGGGCATGATTAGACACTTACCTAAGGAATACAAATGAATATAACCCTTTAGGATGGTGCTATGTCTCATGAGTCTCAAACATGCTTATCCCTTTTGCCTAGTGATTTTTCCTCTGGAAGTCTATTCTACAAAAAACAACACAAAGTACCCAAGGCTTCTATGTACAAACATGTCCACTCAGGCATTGTTTCTTAACAGTAAAAACAGGCATCTACCTATACATTCGAATGTAGGGAGAGAGGAAGTAAATTATGGCTTGGTTGTCTTCATTACACTTTCTATAATTTTGTATTTTTGCAATGAACATGTATTATTAAATAAACAAAAAATAATTATAAGGACCTAGTATACGGTATCAGCAACTCCATCAATATTATTATTTCCTATTTTAAACATCACAGTTTGTTTACTGCTTTCCATTCGGTCATTATTTTCCTGAGGATTGTTTGGAGGGTAAAGACGGGGTGAAGGTTTAAGTGTGAGACAACCTTGTTGAGCGTGTTTTATAAACCATGAAACCGTAAGCGCTGGTCAATGAGCATCTTAGTTTGATGGCCTAAACTGGGTCAGCTGCAAAGTACAACACATGCAGCAGGCATGATATGGTAGGTATTCGTGGAGGTGTATGAGTACCTCACTGATTCAAGTAAAGGCCAGATAAAGAGTGCTTTGCTTTGGGCCCCATAACTGGCCCCAGTTTTGTAAAGACCCCACTTTCACCCTACCCGAACCAGGTACGAATTATTCATTCAAGGGAAGATAAAGTCCATACACTGGCTGAGGGTCAGCAAGGGTGAGTAGGGACACAGGAAGTGGGTAAGGGGTGCAGTATTTTGCATAGAGCAGAATATACCCCATCCCTATGGTATGGTCCCCAGTGGGATATTTTATAGAGCCCAATGGAGCAGATGAGGCATAAAAGAGAGTTAAATGAATACGTGGAATATCCACTCTTCCTATAAGACAAGTGCATACAGAAGCAGTACTTTAAAGTCCAATCACTGACTACTTTTCACTGACTGGATCACAGAATGCAAGGTTGGCCAAGTTAATACAGTAGTAAATAACATAACCAGAAAAAAAATGGCAGTTGTTAGATGAAGCTAGCAAAGCTACAAAAGATGGTCATAAAGTGAAAGTTGGCTATCAAATCTTCTAGCTGTGTGAGAAACAGCTTTATTCCCATGCACTCAGAGGAGAGAGGATGTCCCCCTATTTTCCTGTAGCCTAATGGCACCTTTAGTAGGAGGAACCTGGGGAAATAAATTACAGAGTCATTTCATCACTCAGCTCCTTAATTTTATCCTATTTAGCTGTTATAGACCCTCAGATCAATAATCAAGGAATTCAAAAGGGTAAAGAGACCACTGTATTTGTTTTGCCTTTCTATTACATGCCACAAATACAATTGCTGCAATTCTATAATTAAATTATCTCTTTGTTTAATGTCTGAATCCTCCATTGGACCATAAGCTCCATTGGGTCAGTTATCTTTTTTGATTACCACTCTGTCCAGCAAAGGGATGTTATAATATTGGGTTAGATAAGAAGCTCGTTTAGTTTTTTTTCCATCCAATGGCTCTAGTAGTGCTTAGTTGTCTTAACTTTATTTGAAACAATTTTGTATTGTGACAGCTGTCATATCAGTGTGCATTTAAAAAAACTCATCGAAATGACAAAATTTTTGTGCAACAATTTTAATATTGAAGATGGAAGAAAATATGCAACATTTTTGGCACATTATGCTTTATTATTTCCACAAATGTAAAAGTGCTACTGAAATGCACAAAAAATATTTGTGCAGTGTATGGAGAAGGTGCTGTGACTGATCAAATGTATCAAAAGTGGTTTGTGAAGTTTCTTGGTACTATTCATGTTTTGGCCAAATAATTATTTGCTGTGGGGCTGTTTCATGCATTGGAAGATGTTTAGCAGCACCCCTGGCCTCTACCCACTAGAAGCCAATAGCAGGAGATTGCTGACATACTCAAAATATCCAAATCAATAAAGTTATTGGGGAAAATGAAAAATGTGTCTTTTATTTTACAGAAAAAAACTGAGTGGGCTTTTGGCCAACCCAATATTAATTGATTGAATAGAGTAGTAATATGTGATAAGACAATATGGGCTCTGGAGAGGGGGAGGGAGAGTCTGGCCCTCCACACCAGGCAACCGT